>JAHWFP010086505.1:0-15469 GCA_023313725.1 Lithobius niger
ATTTCGATATAATTGCTAATTTAGGTGAGCTCATGTTGCAAAAATCCTATGCCCTCGAAAGGTAAACTCAGGGCTATCTACAGTACTGGCCGAATCTTGAATGAAAAATAGCATTACGACACTGGGTTGGCAATATGGCCGCCGAAAGTGCCGCTGATGTGATTGAGTTGCCGCATTTTGTCAACCGAGGGCGACACCCTCCGTACAAACTGCCAACGAATGTGTTGCTTTTTTTTTGCAAACGCAGTGAAATAGCTTAACTGTGGCTGAGTGATATTTTTAAACACCATTTAAAAATACTCTTATAAATGATAAAAAATTTGCCACCAAAAAATACGTAAAAATTTTAATTACCATTTCGAAAACCGCCACTAGCCGCCAACAGATGTCGCGTCGACCGTATAAAGTCGCTACCTCGAAGAACAGACCTCGACGAAATGAACCAGACGTGGCGGCGTTTTGTCGACCCCCCTAATATAGTAGTAGATCGGGCCAGTTAGTTTAGTGTCCATGGTTAACTTTTAGTTTTACTCGTCTTCCCTACCAGATGGCGTTAAATACAATAAAAATATATAGAGATTAACGCTGTTAATCAACATCAGGTCCTAAACAAATATGAACCTCGTAAATGTGAAATTCAAATTCTGCAATTCTAAAATTGAGTGAAATTCTTTGCTGAACTTGAAATTCTGCATTGACCTGTCCTTTCCTGCTTATTTGATGGTGTTGACGCAAAGAGGTAACGTACTTCCCAAACGTTTGAAAAATTGATGGCATCATCTCTGGCCAAATTGACGAACTACGTATAGGCTGGCAACAGATGGGCTCATTACAGTTGTGCTTTGTAGGAAATACGTTGATGCCTCATTTGCCTCATGCACAGGCATTAACGCCATGTTCTCTACGGAGCTGGCATCTGGAGCCACTCGTTTAGTTAGCTGCAAGGGACACAGGAGGAGAAAAACAATAGCAACTTCAGTCAAGCTAGTGCTGTGAGAAAGGCTTGTTTTAGGTCTAAAAACGCGATTTTTAAAAAAAATTTGTTGCAATTTCCAGCTAGTGGAATCTTTTCGTTTCAAATTTGCAACATTATATAAGCTTCACAGCGTTGGCCATGTAGCAGTTGTGGCTCGGCCGGTGTCCGGGTGGTTTTACTTACGCGGTCATGCCATTCGAACCGAATAGAATATTCACACCATTCTGCAAACACGGGTATACGTAGGTAAATGACGGAGGCAGGTAGGGATGGCACGATACGAAAACTTTTTATCTCGATAAAATATTTACAATTATCGTGATAATCGATAATATCTCATTAAAACAAATTTTGAGGTTGGAAGAACCATTTTAATTTTATTAATTAAAAAAAAAACCTTGGCTGCAGCCAAACAGTGCAACCTTCACGAATGTGAATTGTGTGGCACTTTGGCCAATAGACAGAATAATGCACTTGCCATTGTCCATTGCTACTTAATGCCTAAATATTGTTTGCATTAAACGAACTCTCCGATTAGCTAAATTGGCTTGCAACAGCCTATAACACACTTGGTTGGAGAGCCCTTGTAATTCTGCAGAAAACGCCGCAAACTGCTTGTTTCTAGCTATAACGGTTTCCGAGATATCACAATTTAAGCATTGGGGTTTGCCCGATAATTCGATAAATAAGAAAAAGTGCGATACGATAATCGACGAAAATTGTTATCGCGATATTATCGAATTATCGTGCCACCCCTAGAGGCAGGTATTGGGTGTTATCAGGAGCAGCCCCACTACATAGTGGTGCCTGCTTATGTTCTTTGTTATAGAGGTCCCAGGTGGCCAGCAAGTATAATATAACAGAGGCTTGTTATCATACTTGCTGAGTGCTAAAGTTGGTGAGTGCGGAAAGTTCAGTGCTAAAACGCACAAATTTTAGATTTCATAGAAGCACTCGCGAGTGGCATTTGGGTTGAGAATTTGTTGTTTTCTTTCCGCGAAACGATTCACCGAAGTAATTTCGATTTACGGTTTCGAATTTTATTTCCTATTTCGATTTACGGTGTTTAGTTGTACGATGTTCATGATGTTTTCCTCTGTTTGGTACTCGCCCCCCCCCTCCTCCCACCTGTGAGTTCGTCTCCTGCAGCCTTGGTATTTCGTATTGAGTGTGCTTGATCATCATTTTATTTCGCCCGCAGACGAAGTTAAAACGTAAAGCTCCGAATCCTGACGAGAAGCAGCTTCGTGTTTCCGCAAAAGTCCGACTATTCACGAATGTGATGTCATTTCCCTAATATGGGCATAAGGAAAATGAAAACAAACCGCTTCCTCTAAGTGAGATAAACTGTGTAGATATGTGGTTCGTTCGTTGGTGACCATTCAGAAACTAGTAAAGCTTTGATTTATATAATTACCGAGTAGATAGGTTTGGTTTATTTTCAGTTGAAGTCGAGCATGGTGATAGTTTTGCGGAACGAAAACAAAAATTATCTTGAAAAACAAATTTATCCAAGTATTGAACCTTGGACTTTGCTAATCCACTACATTAATTTGCAGGCAACGATTGTTACAAAGTTGTTTCCTGACAAAACAAAGCCTCTTAAGGATATAAGATAACTGATTTAAATTTTCGACCAATGATTCATGGTGTTTGTCACCACATGTACACATCATGATCACAAGGAAGGATATCAAAAAGCAAATAAGCTAAAAATCAGCCAGAAATGCTTACAATAAAATGTAAAAAAAAAAGAGGTTAAACTGTAGCTTGCACTTAGTTCACCGCCATCTTGAAATGCCGTCACCCTCCAAGTCATATAACATTTACAGGTAATTTATGGTACAAATCGTCCCATACTTGCATGGCATTACAGTTAATAAGACAAGAATCATGAATACTGTTAAGAATTTTCCTGCCATGCAGGCATTGGTCGATTGTACCATAAATTATATGTAAATGTTTTACAATTGGGTGGGGTGGCGCCATTTCAAGATGGCGGTGAACTAAGTGCAAGCTACATTTTAGCCTCTTGTGTTTTTTTTAAATATTTTATCTATTTTATTGCAAGTATTGCTGGTTCATAGTTAGTTTATTTGCCCTTTGATATCATTCCTCGTGTTCATTATGTGTACATTGTGCTTTTAGGTAACCAAGGCCATGAATTATTGGTCGAAAATTAAAATCGGTTGTTTTATATGCTTTTGTTTCGTCAGGAAACAACTTTTTTAATAACTGGGTCTTTGGATTAAGCATTCAATGTGCTAGACCCCCTAGGCTAACTTGTCCTATCAAGATTATGTGAACCTGCCAATAATTAATGTTATTGCACTCGAAGTCCAATCCAAAGATCCAGCTTCAGTTAATTTGTGGTATGCAAGATAAGTGATAAAAAAAACCTCCTCATAAGTGTTGGAGAACCATAAGTACATCGGCATATAAATTTGATTTAATTTTCGGCAATTAATTTTTCCTTTGGTCACAATAAAATTCAGTGAAAAATTATTAAAAACACACGATTGTGTGTCCGCCCTTTTGCAATGCTCAAAGAAACCACTGATCTCTATTGATTATTCGCTGGTCAGTTATAATCTATGTAGATCAGTGGTCTCTTTCTTTGAGAATTACAAGATGGCGGACTGAGTGTCGTTCACCACATAAAATCAGGTGTTTTTAATAGTGTTTACTGAATTTTATTGTGACCAATAGTAAAATTAATTCCCGAAAATTTAAATCAAATTTATATGTCGATGTACTTCTGGTTCGCCAACACCTATCAGGAGTGGTTTTTCAATCACAAAGATAGGTCAAGTTCCTGGACTCGTGGGAACGCGTGAATTTTTTCTTCAATATTGCTGGTCACTTGTCATCGTTAGCAGTTCACATCGTTGGCTCCCCGTTGTGTTTTCCGGTTTATTACTAATATTTGCAGCTACTGTAGTTTATTTAGTGAAGTAATCAACATGTAGAAACCCCAAATAAACCAACGAGCACATAAATAACAGTCATAATCCTTTTTATTGTATTTATAACATGTTCATAACTTACAGCATACATACAACATAAAAGGGTCAGTCATACTGGCCTTTAACAGGCAAATCGAACAATCTTAAATAATTCATAACATGATGAAACATTTTATGATTTAATTCTTTATAGACAACTATACGTTGAGTCAGCGAGCATTATTCCAAGCAGACTAAAAACAAAAATAATAGCTGGTCAGGTGTAATCAGAATTAAATTATCGTGAAGCTGATGACACCTTTCCCGCTACAGTGCAAGCGTAATGAAGGTGGGGGGATGGAATTAAGGGTAGGTGCGGGGGGGGGTAGAATATGAATAAATGGTTCGAAATGGCTGATTTGTGATGCGGCAAATTTAAGTAAATCGTAAATACCAAAACCAGAACAACCACTTAAAAATAATATTCTTTTCGTAACGCCACAAACAGTGTGGTCGATATACGGACTAGAACACGAACCTGTAACAACGAATGAGAACTGGGAAGGTTTTATAGTGCTTAGGAACTACAGAATGGTCTCGGTAAGTTACAAATTACCGTATCACTCTATGATCTTGAAACAATCTGTAGTTTGTTCAGCCCTCGAGCCAAACATGATGTTGGCCTGTTTTATGGTAATTTCTGGCAGGTAGGGCCTATATTATCTCTGCAGTTTTAAGGTTTTTTGGCACCGCTTTACGAGAAACGTGAGGTGGATGAATGAATTACTGCGAGATGGGGAAAATAAAGTGCATATTAAATTAAAAAGCAATGGCTTTGTAAACGTAAGGAAGCATGAAATGTGGGATGAGCGTTGTCTACCACTTAAAGCTCCATGAATAATGAAGTTTAAACCGTTAAGTTACGAATAAGTGTTTTATGGCGAATTAATAACGGGCTCCAGTAGATTGACCCCCTCGGCCGCCCTGGGAACCACCGTAGCCTCCTTGACCTCTACCCTGACTGCCCTGTTGCCGGCTTCCGTAGCTACCACCAGCGCCTCCACGTTGTTGTTGTTGTTGTCCTCGGCCTTGATTGCCGCCGTATCCTCCTTGACCACCTTGAGCTCCGCCGTATCCACCCTGGGTTCCCTGTGCGCCCCCATAACCTCCCTGCTGACCACCACGGCCACCCTGTCCTCCTCTACCTCCTTGTGTTGCTTGGTTACCACCATAACCACCCTGGGTTCCCTGGTTGCCTCCGTATCCACCCTGGGTTCCTTGGCTGCCTCCGTAACCACCTTGGGTGCCTTGGCTGCCTCCGTATCCTCCCTGACCTCCCTGGCTGCCTCCGTAACCTCCCTGGGTAGCCTGACTGCCGCCATAACCTCCCTGACCTCCCTGGCCACCGCCATAACCACCCTGTGACTGGAAACCTCCCTGACCACCGTATCCACCGCCTGGGGCCTTTCCGATCTCAGCATTCAAGGAGTAGAAATTAGGAGTGCTAGCGCAGTCAACGTTGAAGTACCAGTCGCAGACGAAATATTGCTGATGGAAGATGGATCCATTGGGGCAGAGGAAGCTGTCCATGTGACCATTTTCTTGGCAGATGTGGAAAACCTGCAAAGATATTGAAACACTTCAGGCCATATTTGTGCGATCGTTTCATTATTGTACTTTCGTGGACACACTAGATTAATTTTGTGCACATTTTTATGAAGTGAGATAACAACAGAGGGTTAGGCCTCTAAAAACTAATTAAGTAGCTCTCAGAAGCGCACGCATGTGTTTCCTTCTTAGCGCATGAAACGATGTATATAAAAAAAAAAGCCTCAATCACGCATCAGCACTTTCACCAAACATTATCTGGAGCTGATGACTAACCACATCAGCTCTTTCTCCATTCACACGATCGCCGAGAAATGAATCTAAAAGTCGTTCAGAGGTCGTTCGTGACAACTAAAAACTTTGTTCTAAAGAATGACTTTACTCAAATGTGCACGCTGATCCTGACATAAGACATTGTACTCGATAACAAAGTATAAGCTAATGATTTCGTTTTGTTTGGTAAAAAAAATAGCCATCGCCCGCATCTGAAAAATCACGAATAAAACGTAAAAAACACTGCCCACTCGCATCGGTTTTTTAGTACCACTCCCGAGAACCACTAAATTAATTTTTCGCGGCCTTAGTGACAGTAGGTTACTAAAGTATAAGCTCGTTGAAGGAGAGCTGAGTAACTCGCGAATTTTGCATTTCTAAGACATCCTTTGCAGGGATAAAAATTTAATAATTATTTTATTCCAAACACGGCAGGCGAACAAGTTGTTGAAGAGATGATGAAATGAATGGTACCAGGCTTAGGGCACGTTTACGCAAAAACCACTCGCTTTTGCATTCTCGCAGCTAAAAGCTAGAAATCACCTCAAATTCCAACATGGCGGCGGTTTTATGTCTGCCGCCTCGCAACGAAAACAGCAAATAACGTTAGTTCAGAAGCGTTTGGGAAAATTGTTTCGTCATGAGGAATTCTTTATATTATTGGCACGGATTATAAGACTGCAAGTATTTACTCAAACGATGTCGGATTTCGCTAATCCATTTAGCGTTGTTACCATGGCAATGTCACCTTTGCCATCACGATTGAGTTCTAGCTGCGAGAATGCAAAGGCGAGTAACTTACGTAAACGCGGCCTTAACCTGAACAGTTCAAAATACGTTGCTTGTTGTTTGAAAGTTGTAAAGATTCTCCTTTACTTATTTTACATTTTCAGTCATGCAAACCTAACGGTCTTTCGTTTGACGAAACTGAGCTCTATCCTGTCCTTATCTTTGTCAAGTTTTGAGGAGAAAAATTAGGAACGACCATCTAATATACACAGACGGCTAAATTAATCACTAGGGCTATTAATTTGAGTTTTAATATTTTACGTGTTTAGAGTTACCAAACGGTGCCTTATGAGATGAAAGTTGTACCACTGTGTCTTACAAAGCTAGAAAAGACCTTAGTTATAGACCTTAGTTCACAACCCTAATTTTAGTCTGAAATCAATTAGCGCTTATTACAGCAGTCTAAGCAGTATATTTTTTTTTTGGAGTTAGCCTACTTGAATTTTTTTAATCGTCATGAATTTTTGAATACGAGTTATGCTTCATATCAGATGGTCACATCGTCCATTTCAACAGTATTACCAATAGTTATCGGTTTAACGAATATAGGGAGGAATTTTTATTGTAGACGAATATAAAACGTCTGGTAATATTTCTTTAAGCTGCATTATAATGGCGTCGCTAAACAGACCAACCTAATCAAACACAAATTTGATTTCCCAAACTTTTTTAATTTTCTACTTGTTCTATTAAAATTTCGGTAAAGATAAGATGAACAAAAACACTGATAACTATTTGTTTCGAATTCTTTATAACTTAACAGTATTACGAACAACATTAGCATTACGCCATACGTTTAAAACTGATCCGAAGTCTCTAAAAACAAACTAAAAAGTGTGTCTATATCGGTTGACCCAATATTTCGAAAGACCCCATATTTCGTGTCTAAACAAACTGAAAAGTTAGACATTATCAAAATACTTTCGCATTTTGACACATTCCTAGCCGAAGCCGTAGTACCAGAGGTCGAAAGGGACAATTTTGCTAGTTAATTCCAAAGTATCAAAATATTAATTTAAATGAACTTGGAGTTGACTCATTCTCCACAAAGCAAGCTTCATTCAAAACTTCAATTTTTGTAGTCAGACTCGTTGGCCGGAACTTCATATGGTCTTGAAATTGTACTGGTTGGACTGTCGTTTGTGCTACGCATGGAATCTTAGTGGAAATTTTTTTTTTTTAATTAAGAAATTATTTTTGGAGCTAATGTCACCCGAAGTAAACTAACGCTCGAATAGGGGAAGGGCAATCCTGGGGATTCGAACAGGGCAACCTCCCATCATCGTAAGGGGGCGAGACAACGTTCTGAATTGGGCGGAATAAATCCCATAGCTGGTAGTCCCAGCTCACTCTACTCTGACCGGAAGAGACTGCATGGCAGGGACCTTGCTTCCTTTCCAGCCACCGCGTAGATTTTTATATGACTGCACGTTTCCTTGCACTATGAGTGTAAAAACCTGTGGGTATCACACTTGTACACTCTACACACTTACTGTTAAAATCTATAAGTGGGATATTTACGAGTTTTTTACACTCCTAGTGGAAGGAAACGTGGCGTCATACACTCAGTTTTCTGAGAACATAATGTGGAACAAACTATAGACTGTGACCAATGGAATTTCAAGTCAATCAAAACTTCTGGTAAAATAGCCCGGCATCGTATCGTTTATATTTTTTTTTTGTTTTACTCGGTTCTTTTGCAATGTTGGGCCTTCTGAATTGAAAGTCAATAAATTGAAAAAATTGAAAGCAAAAAAATACAAACGAACATACCTGGCAACGAGCGTCAACATCTCCGTAGTATCCTGGGTTTTGCTGGTTTTGGCAACTGAATCCGGTGGGAGGGACCTCAGAGAAGTTGGGGTAGTCCTGTCCGGGAGTGCCGGGGATCTCATCACCAGATTCGTAATCACTGTAATCGTTGCTTCCACCAGCACCACCTTGACCACCACCGTATCCACCTTGACCACCCTGAGTATAACCTCCCTGGGTGCCGAAAGAGCCTCCCTGGTTTCCACCACCATATCCACCTTGGGTGCCGAAAGAACCACCTTGGGATCCACCGTATCCTCCTCCACCACTGCTTTGTTGGCCACCATATCCACCTTGACCACCGAATCCACCTCCGGCGGAGCTCTGACCACCATATCCACCTCCAGCGGAGCTTTGACCACCGTATCCACCGCCACCAGAACTTTGGCCTCCATAACCTGTGGCTCTTTTCTGTGGCAAAAAAAAAAAAAAAGTTTTAGAATGTTTTTATTTTATACACACTCACTTGTAACAGTGGTTTGTTACGCTTAGAACTGTTTGGGACTGTTTTAACCTATGATAATAACGTGTTATGAAGAGACTTGTAGTGTCCGCGGCCTATCTTGAGTTCTCCGCAGAACGAACAGAGATAATCGATTGTACGTTTTCAGTAGTAGAGTGCCTTGTTGATATCCAAGATGGTTACAAAATCAATGGCGGCCATCGATTAAAGCCACCCCCTCCAGGAAGACGTAGCCGCACCGCGCATACAATAGTAGCTATGCTGGTCATAGATAGACAGCACCAGGTGTTCTAAAGAATCCAGATATTAAATCTACCCCCAACATCCCATTTGTGCTTAAAATAGGATTATTCATTTTACAATTTATTAGGATTCGGTAGGATTATTTTAAAATGCATTAAGATTATTCATTCTAATACCTTCTTTGCACATTGCAATGGGGGGGGGGGGTTAAAACTAATAGTTATTTTAACCTCCAGTTTATATAGATGTTCTTTATTAAAAACCCAAACAAATATCCTGGTAAGCATTTCTTATGGGTCTAAACATAATCTTTTTTTTCGGGGGTCCAAGAAATTTTTAGGAAGCATGTTTAAAAGTCACACTTTAAATAAATAGGCGACGTTGCTTGGTGCAGCTGAAAATTCGTGTCCACCTTAAAAAAAAAAAAGAATTCGTTTAAAAGATTCGGTCAATATTTAGGCCCCAGTCAGTGTCTGTCGGCCTGAAGTGAGTAACCAATCGTCTACGTGTCACGACATCCACTCACTGCGTATCCGCTCTGCCTGAACACGAATTGTGTGCTCGTAGACCAGTATACATACGCATTATGTGAAGGCTGAGCTGGTTTAGTGAAGTGCGCTGTCACTGCCCGACGTCTGCTGTTAATAAAAACTTATACTTCATTTTTCAAAGTATGGAAACACTCATCATTACACAAGCCAGTCAAAAAAAAAAATATCATAAATATTATTTGAACGAAACGTTTTGAAGTTTTTTTTTTGTATGTGGGGGTGGGGAGAGGGGAGGGAATGCTATTCAACTGGGACTTAATAGAGTAGCTGCAATAACGCGTTACCCTGCAATGAAGCTAGAACCAGGCGCCGAGCGTTGAGTTAACTGACAGGAGCACAGGAAAAAAATGGAGTCAAAAACCAACGGCGTTATTATTCAAGTCAAGCTATGAGGGCGGCTTTTCTAAGCCTAAAAAAACGTTGTTTTGTCCAGTCTATTTGCTGCAAAACTTGTATTAAGGTTGTAAATCGAAAAAAAAAAAGATTCCACTTGCTGGAAATTGCAGCAGATGCCAACAAATCTTAAAAATTGCTCGTTTTTAGGCTTAAGAAAGCCTCACTCACAGCATTGGTTTGACTAAACGTCACCATTGTTTTTTACCTCCATGTGCCCCTTGCACCTTGCAGGTAACTCAGTGACTGGCTTCAGACCGTAGCTGCGCAGCGAATATGACATTACTGCTCTGTAAATCTTATGTATGAAATTTGGCTAGGCATAAAAAATTTGGTTCGTTTTAGAAAAAAAAAAGTTTTACACATTTAAGCCTAAGCTCGAAAACTCGAAACACATTAAAAACGTGCAGATAAAATCTTAGCTGTTACTATTTGAGATGTCTTGCATTTGACTTCATTAATGTACGTAACTAATTCCCATTAATAAAAAAAAAATGGTAGAGATGAAATTAGATGGTGAAAGTAAGTCAACGAAGATGATAAGAAGACCACTTTTTATTGCTCCCTATCATTTAATCTTTTCCCAGTTTGTGACTCTCAAACTAACCTTTATTCTGTGTCTTCCCTCCTTCTTATCTCCTATCTTAATTACCATGAACTATATTTCCAACGATTAGTTTTTCGCCGCCTTAATTCCCACTTTAATGACCCTTGAGTTTCGGAGAAAGGTGCGAATTAAAAGTATTGTCTTGTTCCGGCTAAGGAAACTGAAATCCAGACAGACAAACAAGCAGACACCTTGATGAAACAACAAAATATTCGCACACAAACATTCGTTACCGTACGTTAAAACAATAGCCCATTCAAATGTGTGTCTGACAGCGCCTTAACGCAGAAATGATTCAAAATGTTGTTTACAAAGAAAATACCGTTTGGTTTCTCAGACTGAGAAGCAACGAAAATGGGTAATTAGAGTGTGGTTTAGCTAGAGGAAGTGTGCACCGCACCGCTTACGGATATGAGGAAGGCGCACGGCGTGGGAGGCGAACGCATTGTTGTTCAACCTTAATGACAAAGGAGGCGCCTAGCCGTGGGTGTGAGGCCTAAATTAGGCACACGTTTAGAGAGTGCAGAAAAATAAATAAAAAAGGGAAGAAGAATAGTTACCTCAAGAGCCAAGGAGTGGACAAGCAGACTGCAGAGCAGGACAGAAGCCAACATGGTCCTCATTTTCAAACTGAAATAATAAATTAAAAATCACAGTGTTAGATGAGACAAACACCGTATGGAGTTAAAAAAAACATGAAATAATGAGTCCACGACAATTCGTTGTCGGACAAATCTAGTTCCAAAATTACAGATAGTGCGACAATTCAGCCCCGCATAAGATATAACCCGTACGAAAATTCGGTTGCCAGAAAAAAAAAATGAACTCGGCAGATTGGGTAAATGGACTTACTATGTTAATAAATACAGATAAGTTGAGCACCATGTGACGTACGACAAAATCTGTTGCCCGTTTGCTAACGTTTGCAGATAAGCCTTAGTGCAATCAGAACAATAAACAACCTAAAGCCTTCCCAATCGTGACCGCCTGAAACTCACTGCCGGGAAACCTGAACAGTGAAACCCTGAATGTGCACTTAATCTATATCACAAGTTTTTTTTTTTGTTTTTTTTCACTAAGGACATTTTTAAACTTGTGATCAAATTGTCGTATTTTTTTTTGGTTGGACCGTATTGTCCGCTACCAAGTTTTCAGGGCCGAATTATTTGGGACCGAATTGTCGGGGACCGAATTGTCTGTCACTAAAGATTGTTGCAGATGGATACGGTGGTGCCTAATGTGAGTAGGCGCTTGGGTTTGCACTTTCATAAAATATACCTTTGTAACTATACAAAATTATATATAGTAAAAACGTTGACAGTTTCGGAGGGCATTGCTCTGTCGTCATCAAACCAAAACGACTGACCTGTGGCAATGAAATCCAAAAAAAAAAGCAGCGTTACGTGAAACTCACTATGTTCAAGCAGTTTAGAGATCATTCTGGAATAGGGTACAACTAATAAAAGATGGGTTGAAATTGTTGCTCATGGCTTTAATTCCGGTCGGTGAGTTATAAATTATTCTTCAATACGTCTACTATGTGATTTCGCTGCTGGGATTTTCGCTTCCCTTACGCGCTGACTTTCAGGTAATTTTTAAAAAATCTGTTTATTTATTTAGTTTTATTTTATTGATTTATTAACGAATACAATACAAGTTGATTAAAGGGCGGTCATGGGGTATTAAGGTTTAGAATAATAATGTTGTTCTGTAAACGAAAGTAAACTTTTAGTATTTTTAGGCTTTTATTTTATAAATGCCTGAGATGATTGCTTTTGGATTTCATGAAGACAAGGAGCCAATTTAATGTTTTTTTTTTTAAACATTTTTTTTATTAAATTTTATAGTTTAATAAAGGTTAGTAGCCTGCCAAATTATAGTTTATGTTGTTTTAAAACCGGCTGGTATAATTTCCTCGAGGTCTTTGGTCTTTGGGATGAGAGTGGACGTGATAACTACTTGAAAGCTGCCTCCTCTTTTTGAGACGCAATTTTAAAAATAAGAAAAAATAAAGAGTAAAAAAAAAAACCGTAATGTATTTTGTTGAGTGGCAAGGCCCGCCAGAGTGTGTGAACATTTATCAGAGCCGCTTCTCCTTAATTATGGCTCAGCATGCAAACGCTCTAAATTAAAGACATGCAAATTAGAGTATATCACGCCGGCAGATGCCAAAAGTCGGTGGCTGTACGAACGTGGGTGACGTAATTTTATTGAGCTGGATGGAAGCGTGACGGGCCATTGACGTAATCAACAAAGGACTCAAGTCGTCAGCCATTGGTCAGCGAGATCTTTGCACTTCGACTTATTGCCCTCTGCCATCTCCTCAATTCGAGGTTATTATTTATCAGCAATCACATCTCTTCCAAGCAACAGTATTGTTTAAGTCTACTTTTCAAAGACAGGGTCGGACGCCTGTTATCTTTGGGATAATTTTCCCGCGTAATTTGTCCCCCCTCCATCCCCAAGTCCCACGCTCATACAGGTCAATCCTCTTTCATCTGCCATGCTTAATTCATCACGATATCAAAACAACATTTCCCATCTTGTCTCTAAGGCCAACCTAGATTACTTTTTAAGTTTTTTTTTTCCAGTGTTGTTGTTTGATTTTCAAGACACAGTGACTTACAAAAGATGACACTGCAATATTTCCCACACGAAAAAAAAACCTTAACTTTTATTTGCTCTATTTTTTTTGCTGCTGCTGTTATCACGCGAAAAGCTTAAGGCATCTTGAGATTAGGCCGCGAGGCACAAGATAATTTTTTTACGGGTCATTCCATTATCCGGGATCTAATTTTCAAAATCAAATTAAACGTTTTTACTTCCTTCCTTCCGTTTTTCCTAAAGCCAAATTTCAGCTTTTCCCATTTTGGATTAATGCAGTTTAATTTTCGAATCCCCGCCTTCTGTCTACGGATGTAGAAAGTGCAATCTTATTGTTAACATTTTTTTTGTAGCATGAGGAAGACAGGTGAGCAAGTAATCAAATGCGACCGTAGTCACAGCAAAAATGGCCTGAGGAAGGGGAAATATAATGCGGACACGGTCATCATCCATTTCGTGAAATGTAATATCCTACACCAATTAAATTAATTTAAAAGAAAGATTTAACTAGTTCGAACCAAGCCGTGGAGTTAATAAGAGTTAATATTTGTTTAATTTCTTACCCACGTTCTAGGAACTATGTTAGTGGTAAGGTGACACTTCACTAGGGGGCATCACGTGTTATAAAGCCTACAATTTCTATAATAAGACCTGTTTTCGTTTGTTTGTTTATTTGTTTAATCTGTATTAATGAGTATTCACGTATTTGTATTTACAAAAGAAATGGTGTCAGACATGCAAAACAATTCTTATCAAGTCTACAGAAAATGCAAAATAAAATTATTCGTGTTCTTTTCCAGGACAGCAAAAAAATCTAACGTTAAGAAAGTTAAATTCGGTCACAAAATTCTTAATATCGACAGCCTAAGAGACTACTTAATTATAACAGAAAATAACTGATATTTTTCTTACATAGGCTACATTTCTTTAACCTTGTGTAATCTTGAAGCAAACTAACTGCTCGTATAAGTGAACCGGTTCAATTTCGAACCTTAATAGACGATTTTATAGAAGCAAGAGGTCTAGTAAAGAGAAAACCAGGGGATGCGAACCGATCATCGTAGGAATCGAGGTAATGTCCAGAATACATCCCCTAGTCTCTGAAGGCGCATAGTCTCTCGCCTGACTGGTTCAGACTGGAGGGACTTTGCTAGGGTTCCCTTCCCAGTCATCGACCAGATATCTTCTTCAAGCAACTAGACTGAACACCGCCGCCACGAACCAAAAGTAAGTAAATACCCCTAACAACAGAGGACGTTTAAGGTCAAAATGTTACGTACGGTAATAAGTTGAAAAAGGGTTGTGTGTCTAAGGTGAAATCTATTTTTTGGGGTTCTAACAAAGTTTTTCCCATATTTTTTGGATGGCTACATCAGAAAACTTCATCAGAAAACTTCCATCAGAAAACTTCAATTTGGTTAATAAGGCATAAAAACTAGTGAGGGTGCAAACCTACCCTTACAAAACAACCCTAACCTACAAAAAAAAGGGAAAAAAACTACTCGCTACCTAGAACATGAATGCGTGATATTGTTGGATGATTAAATTTTACGCTTTTTTAAATAAGTACTTGGAAATAAAAACGACTTGCAGTTTCCTTCCGTCTACTTTTTTTTTAATTATTACTTCCCATTGCTATTCACGAATTCGCGTAAACTGTTAATTATGTATTTCAATTAGATTTAATTTTAAATTATACTTGTCAGAAAGAGTATGTTAATTAAAAAAAAAAAATTCAAGCCATATCTGCGTCCCACTTTACGACAAATTCCAAGCTACCTTTTAGTTTTAATTGGACTGCTGCCCGTTTACCTACTAAACACGTTGGTTCAATTTTTTCCAGTTTGTTCTAGTTAAAAAAGGATTTAGGAAGTGAGAGCGTGGGTGGGTATACCAACAGGAAGTTCGCACGCAATAAAAAAAAGAACATTACAGAATAATATTAAGAAGTTGGAATGTTGTGTACAATGCTTTTACTTATTAATCTTTTTACTTTTACAAGAGGCAGAGACATACCATGACACCACTGGGAATCGAACTACGGATCTACAGCCTGGCAAATGCAGTTATTAATTTATGGTAAAACCATAAAACCAAAAGGGGTGATAACATACAAAGTAATAAAGTAGTGATATCAGAGCCAAAATGGCTGCCACCAAGTTTTCCGTCCCAACCTTAATCATTCAATCTTAACTGACACTTCGG
>JAHWFP010086509.1:0-12247 GCA_023313725.1 Lithobius niger
TATGGGAAAAACCTCAGAAGTTGAGGGCTTCCCGTTGCAGCGCTTATTCAAGTTTGTCGTTCCAGGAATAACATACATTATTCATTGCATTTTAGTCTTTATTTGCTGCCTTAGCACGTTTTCCTACGCAAAGGAATAAATTGTTAATCCTTTGCAGGTTTGTGACGGTGCCAGGCGCCAGAAGGCAAGAGGGACAATTTAATTGTTAATCCGTCCCCTAAACGAAACCAGCGGATTATCCCATTTTATTTACGTTTACAATTCATTGAGAATAGGATTATTTGTCCAAGAAAGATTAGCTCGTCGTTCGTCTTCTTTTCCTTCCTTTGCTTCGATTATGTTATGCGAGTACATTTTAAATCTAACTTCGAGACACGGAAGTCATAAAACATATTTGACAAAGATTGTATGTTCGCCTAAGTAATAAATATTAAAGCTGTTCTCTTCTTATGCAAATGTACAGATCCACATGGAAGCATGCCCCCCCCCCCATCCCAGGCAGTAGTTGAAGAACTAGGATCAAAGAAGACACAACTGCTGGGTAAGGTTTAAAAAAATAATACTTGTGTTACACTTCCTCTTCTTTTATAGTATAATGAAACAGTTTAAACGTCATGTTTCCTATTGTTTCTTATTTTACAGCAAAAACTACATTGTACCGGTATTAAAAGACAGATGTTAACAAAAGAAAAATCGCGCCTCGTTGTTAAATAGCTCGCGTGTGGGGAAAAACCCATTTTGCCGGCCATCAGCCCGGCCGGCTAAAAACGGTTTCTTTTGCCGAAAACATACTTAACCTTGTTGATTTTAGCATTACATTGTCCTCAATGGAAACATTCTATTCAGGACAATGTAATGCTAAAATTCCAAGGTTAATTAAATGTAATGTAATGCTTAAATTAACAAGAAAGGTTATTGTGCGAGGAGCCAAAATATGTACCAACGTAATAACAAAAGTTGTTAAAATTTCTACATTTTTCTTACAAATATGGTTAAATTCTTTAATTGTTTCGTAAAATTTGCTATGAACTTTTCCTGAATTCCTAATTAAAATCGGGTAATTTTACGCTTTTGAGGCCTGCACATTCACACTCTTGGGAATGTCTGGATTCAAGAATTTAGTTGAACAAGTGAAGATTCCAAACTATCCTTGTTTAAGTATAAAAGCTAGACTAAAAAAAAATATGTGAAAAAACTGATATTTCTTAAAGGCACAAAAATTCTTCCGGTATGTTGTGTGACCCGTTAAGAATTGCGTTTGCGACATTTTCACTGGTTAGAGTTAATGTCGCAAAATCATGTCGCACGAAAGAAGAAAAAAGAAAATGACTGTGTTTGAAATATTTACGTTTGAACTAATGTCGCAAACCTAAATCATGCAAGAAAGCCAACAAGGATGCATGTCCCTTTAAAATCTAAAAATCAAATCTGTATGAATATTTCAAAGTGATCATCATTCATAGCAAATATGCGGGGTGGTGGGGGGGGGGGAGGGAACGATAGTGGTGGGACGTACTGAAAATGTAGTAGCCTGTACGGTATGTGTGGTGTGTGTTTAATCACGTACACGAAATTTTTTCAGGCATTTATGTAGTGTGAACGTTTACGTTTAGTTATGTTTCCATTGATAAATTTTGTCAACTACTGTATTATTAATTAGCAAACTATCAGTGCCCCTCAAACGTAGGCGCTCTAGGCAGTGTTCTGGTTCGCCTTTTGGTTAAACGCAGAATAAGATATTTTTCACTTGTTATTAACGCTTGCAAATACAAAAAGAGCAGTTAAATTCATTGCATAAAATACAAAAGAATATGGGATTGATCAATTTTAGTACCATTTCTAGTCACCAGATGTCATTGTTAGCAAGGTGTGTTAGGCTTTCTCCAAAACAACAACACAATACCACCAACGAAAAACAAACACAGTTTAACAATTAAATTTTCGGAGAACTCCTATCTCCTTTTTCAGGATTATCACCCAAAACTATGAAAAAAGGTTCACATCAGGGATTGACGATCGATATTGCGATGTGAACCTTTTTTCATAGTTTTGGTGTTAATTCTGAAGAATGAGATAGGAGTAAAGTTCTCCGAAAACTTAATTGTTGAACTGCGGTTGTTCTTTGTTGGTGGTGTTGTGTTTTGTTTTGGAGATGCACTGTGTCAACCAGTTACCGTCGTTTTCGTATGTTAAGCTAACTGGGGTTTAATAACTAGTCCATTTTTAGATTTTTTTTTTGCCTTTTTTGATCAAATGTTTGCTCTTTTTTAGGGAGACAAAATAACAAATAAACTTGTACAAATTAAATCAATAATAACACACTTTGTTGATATCGCCATCTAATGGCCAGATATTTTACTAAAATTAGTAAATCTCCAATTCTTTCTTTTCATTGTATAAAATGTTAAATGCACCGGATGCTATTTGTTATTTTTGTATTTAAAAGAGTCAAAAAATGCTGGTTATTGTAAATAATCGTATTAATCCTTTAAACATCCTTAGATTACAACCTAAGTGAAATATCAGCTACCAATAATTTTTTTGCTGCGAAAATTTGAAATGGGTCCAAAGAAGAACGAGTAACTTACTTGAAGAAATTTCTCTGCCGTGTGATTTTTGTGTGTCATTTTCAGTCCAAACGATATCTAACTGATATAAACTCCTGATTTTATGCGCTGTAAAACTTGTTGAAATCGTCAGAGAATTTCAAGAGAGCGGACGGCTGTAAATTCTAGTCCCAACATAGTTTGTTATTTAAGACGCTTTCGAGTGAGTTTCTCATGATTAATCTATTGAATCAGCACTGTTCTATGCTCCTTCTAAATCAACCATATCGATTTATTAATGTTTTGACATGAAGGCCATAATTCCATGATGTTTCCGAAAGCTTTTTCTCTGTTAATGCTTTGTATAATTGTTTAACGAGTTTCATATTCTTAATGCTGAAAACGCGCAGAACGTGATTGACTCCTTGGAATTTAAATGTAACAAATTACCAAAGTTTGAAAAACAATTACATGTAGTATGGAAGGATTGCGGCTATGTTTTTGCCTCAGGGATCAGACCCGTCCCAAACGTTGGGCTGGAGCCCAAGTGCGTCCCTGTAGGAGAGCTACTATGACAGATCCTCAAGAGCCGAAACGACTGAAATCAACCGGAAGTCGAGACATTGCATGCTGGAGATTATTCCGCAGCGTCTTCGCTTTAAATGCGGAGCATACCCGCTCGTTGTTGTCTTTTCAGCTATCACAGCCGATGTAGCGTACAGCTATGTGTGTCCAGTGGGACAAGGTTTCTCCAGCTCTTGTAGGACCAGCTCTTGTAGGAGAGAAGCTATGTTATTAAAGGGCAATTACATCCATTTTGACGCGCATGTTTTACTTTTGGATCACTTACAAATAACTAAACACAAGAATTACGGTTAATACGTTACGTACGTCCGATACAACAATTTAATCACCAAAACGCGACACGGAGACCGCCATTGTTTTGCTGGAACGCGCAGAAATTAATGCCGATAGATGGTACTTATCGATTTCGACTCGCAGCCGATTAAGATAGCTGTGTTGGCTGTGAGTAGCCGACAGTAGTGGCCAGCTAAGGCCATAAGACGCTTGAGCTATCACAGCCAACAGAGCTATCTCAATCGGCTGCGAGTCGATATCAATGACTACCTTCTGTCAGCATTAATTTCTACGCGTTCCAGCAAAACAATGACGGTCTCCGTGTCGTGTTTTGGTGATGGAATAATTAAATTGTTGTATCGGACGTACGTAACGTATTCCAACCTTAATTCTTGTGTTTAGTTATATGTAAGTGATCCAAAAGTAAAACATGCATGTCAAAATTGATGTAATTGCCCTTTAAGTCGTGGTTAGTTCGTCTCTTCAAACCTAAATGTATGTGTGGTTGAATGATCGGGTCTTCTTCTAAATAATTAAATGTTGGTTTGCTAAATATCTCTTGGGGAGCTGACCCTTCCCTAGGCAATTGAGAGGTCGATATTTGAAGTTTGCCATCTTTAAAATGACGCAGAGGCTGGATCTCGAATCCCTATCCAAGATTGTAACGTTATTTGACGAGAATTAACGTAAATTAACTTTGTTGCTTAAAGAAAGACATGGCGCACGTCCACCATGTTGAAGGCAAATCACCGAGACTGAATGTACGATGGCTGCTATTTGAGCTGTTTGTTGTGGAAATTCAAACTATTGCACGCTGACTTAAATGCGTCGTGCTGCAATACGTACTAGAATGTCCATGTTCATCTTGAGTTAATTCTTCATTGACTGTGTTTGCCAGACAACAGTGGGAATGGGAGTATCTGATGGCAGCTGCCATGAGTAGTTGTTTTGGGTCCTAGGTAACGTGGCCATTGTCAACTCCATTACACTTTTAACTAGAAACAGGAAAGAGGAACCTAGGCTTGCTAATTCCTGCTCTCAGGGCGTTCTTAACGGAGATTGCAGAGAAAAGCGATGTAAAAATCAAAGCGATCCATGACCATCAAGTCTAACGGGTGATCGAGCAGTAAAACTTGTAATTTTCAATAGAAACACGGGAGGGAGATGGGAGGAAGATAATTGTTACTAATTATTTACTAATGCAAATTATGGGCTTAATTACGCAGTATAGGACTAATCGCTCCATTATAGGCCTAAGTGCTCAAATGTAGGACTTAGAATTGCTCAAATATAGGACTAATAGCTCAAGTATAAGCCTAATTTCTCATACAAGCACTAATTCCTCAAATATAGGCCCATCGCCCTAATATAGGCCTAATTAATCAAACATAAGACTAATTGCTCAAATTTAGGCTTAATTACTGAAATACAGGACTAGTCGCTCAAATACAGGTGCAATTGCTCAAGTATCGATATAATCGTTCAAATATAGTCCTAATTACTCAAATATAAGACTTCTCTTAAATATAGGACTAATTGCTCAAAGTTATATTTAGTTACTCAAATATAGGACTAGTTCGTTCAAATTCAGGCCTAATTATTCAAATAAGCCTCATTACATGCGGCGCCATGTAATAGAATGCCAACACACAAACGTGCACGAGAAAAAGTAACCCAATATCAATTCTGTTCCTATGACCCCTGAGGCTTAGAAGCTTTCATGAGCAAAGTGGTATGAAAGTTCAGAAAAAATTAAAACCGGTTTTAATTTTTCGTTTCGTCTTTACTGCCTCCTGAGTGATGGTGCATATCTTTACCTTTTCTGGAAATGGACCCAGTTTTCTTTAAAAGTGTCTAGGCCCCTCAGACGAATAAACAAACATGAAGAGTTGATTTTCCCATAACCGTTAATAAGTTGAAAGCTGAATTTAGTTGACTGGAAAATCTGAAGGATTGGAGATGACTTAATGGACATCAGTGCAAAGTATAGCCAAGATCAAAGTGTGAAAATTGATGCACACGTGCTCTCGGATGATTGTAAATCCAGATTAATGCTAATCCTTGGATGAATGTCTTTGTAAAGTGTGCCATAATCCGTCAAAGAGACCGAAGATTAGGTGGTACCGAAACAATGAAGCACTCTTTGGAGTTTGAGCTAAGTTTGGTGAAATACAAATACGATTCTTTAAGTTGCCTTGGTCGTATACAGTGGTGAGCTTAGAAGGGTGCACTGGGTGCGATCACACCCCCTTCAGCACTCATTTTTAAAACACATTGTTTTCATGCCATGCTTGGATGAAAAAAAAATTCCCCATCACAAATTTTTGCGTTGACCTTCAAAATTGTTTGTTTATTTATCCACCTCTGCCCTAAGGGGTCACTTTTTTTTCTTAGGAAGCCCTATACTGAATAGAGAATTTTTCAAAAGTGAATTTTAAGGCGCAGGAAGGTTTTGAAGGAAATTAAAACGGCTTTAAACCAGCTGCAGATCAGGTATCTTCTGCTGAATGTTTATTTTGACAACAGCAGTTGGTTTATGGCCTAAACTTGTTTTCAAGCATATCCTCCAGAAGCAAGAAAAGGCAGTAAAAAAAAGGCCAAAAATGTAAAAGAGCCCTCTGGGCAAGGTTGCACTGCTTCCTACACCCCTCTGGCATTGGACTGGCATGCAGCAGCTCCCTCCCCCACCCCACCGCCCGTCCAGGAAATTCTAGATCTGCCATTGGTCGTGCACCATTCACTGATTGTTCAACGGGTGTGGTACCTGACACACGTGACAAGTGTGTGGGCATTTAAAGTATTTGTCCGACCGATACTAGAATATGTAAATCCTGTTTGGTCGCCTTATCTTCTTGGTGATATTGACTCGATTGAAGCTGTCCAGAGACGCTTCACTAACAGGTTCCCAGACCTCCGTGACAAAACTTACCGTGTTCGTCTCGACCTTCTTGGACTTGAATTACTCGAAGGATGAGATTCGACCATATCTTAACCTATCGGATATTCCACCAGCAACTTGACGTCATTTTACCTTTTTTTCGATCTGGCCCCGACCATTGCCCGTACTAGGGGACAAACTGGAAAGTTTCCATTCCCTCCACTCGTCTAGATTGTAGAAAGAATTTCTTTTCTGTGAGGGTGGCTCACATTTGGAATGCCCTGGGTTTTGGTACCGTCAATGCTCCCTCTTTGGTCTTGTTTCTTTGTAGACTATCCAAGGAAAATCTACACTCTTTTCTCAAACGGCCCGTCTGATTTTCTCGTTCTTCTTAACTTTCATCCTGGATCGGTGTTAGTGGCTCGCTCCCCTTCCGATTCCATCCCTGCGTACTTTCAGGGTAAATTGACTTTATTATTATTATTATTAAATAAAGCTATTTCATAAAACTCAACTGATTTGACTGCCTAGAGAAAATCGAATAAAAGAAAATTTCTGATAAAATGTGTGTATTAATTTCTTCGAATTTTACGTTACTTGAAGAACAGACTGAATTTGAACCAATTCGAAGGATAGTCAAGGGTGGGGGGGGGGGGGGGTAGGCCAAGCCAGAAAAGGAAAGGAGAAAAATGACATCAAATAAATCCCCCCCAGTAATAGTTTTAGTGTCAAATGCAAAACTTGAGCATCTCTACTTTCTACAGCAATGTGAAAGGTACTTTTTGTTAATGTCTGTAGGATTATCGGTAGCATTAACTTGGAGAATGTTTTTGTGTGTTGGTATCTCTCCTTTGAAGGGCCGAACCATCCTCAGCTTGGCTGCACTTCACCAGTTTTGGTTTTTGACATTGTCGCTTCGTTACTTATAGCGCGACAATGGTAGCAATACCCAGATCCTTAATGTCAACCCCATACCCACTCCGCACAGGATTGCCATATTTATGTTTATTGTCGCTACTGCCATACTGACATTTAACCATTGACTGTAAAGTTGATAAATAGGCTTGTCATGATTAAAATGTGTCCACAACCTGCTAGCCCACACACGTGTTTGTTTCAATCTAAACTTGGATAACAGCCCACCTATATGAAACAACATTCATACTTCACAGACATGATACAGTGTTTTGTTTTCCACGAATTGGCAGCTGCAACATATTTTTTGTCGTTCATATATTTTAAGAGGGACACCCGGCCTGCCTTATAACATTCCGCTTGCCTTGTAACAGCCACGCGGAGATCGCCATACGCGCGTTTACTAGAGCCAAGGTCGGCTGGGGTAGCTGCGTTCCTCGCAGCGATAAACGTAACTGCTGTCTCGGTTGGCTTTGGGAATAGTACACGAAACAGCATCAAGTTAAAGATTGTGTCGTTACAAACCGGAATGATTCTTGTATTTTAACGTCACAATTTATAATTTTCTAGGCTAGTGTTTTATAATTTTGCTTCGTCGATCTATTGGAATAATTAATTGTAATTTTTACCTCATTAGGGCTGTTTACGCAATCACTCGCTTTTGCATTCTCGCAGCTAGAAGCTAGAAATCACCTTAAATTCCAACATGGTGGCGGTTTTATGTCTGCTGCCTCGCAACGAAAACAGCAAATAATGTGAGTTCAGAAGCATTTGGGAAAATTGTTTCGTCATGAGGAATTCTTTATATTATTGGCACGGATTATAAGACTGCAAGTATTTACTCAAACGATGTCGGATTTAGCTAATCCATTCAGCGTTGTTACCATGGCAATGTCACCTTTGCCATCGCGATTGAGTTCTAGCTGCATAAACGCGCCCTTATCTCATGGTAATTATTAGAAAATTAGTACAAGCACGTACGTCATGATTATTGTAAGTGCGCAAAGCATCATATACGTGTACGATACAGTAAATAAAGTTAACAATTATTCAGCAGAAAATCTCCTAGACGACACATTTTAAAACGGATTTTTACCAATGGATTGACTAACGGTAAGGAATTAGACCTTTGGGGCCGTACTTGATGTGGAGGGTCGAGAAAAATGGCGCTGGGAGGTATATCCCTTTAAGCAAGGTTTAATAAATTTTAGGTCGGTGATGTAGTAAATTTCCTTGGTGGAGTATGGCCTCAAAGGATTTCGTGCATCTCGTACTGCATTGAGGAGCAATTTCTGAGCTACCTGTCACATTTATTTTAGCATTTCCATCCCAAACTTGGAGAAGATGGCTGTTGCTTCATACTGCTAAACCCTATTTCTGTTATGTTAACAAAAATGTAATGTTAGTGTTGACTGAATCATCGGAGACAGTTCAGCAGGATTTATTTCAGGTTGTGAATCAAGAGGTCACCTGAAAATTTAATGAATCATTAACACCGCATGTGATCAAATCCATGTCAAAATGTCACCCCTTCCCAAGCGAAAATGCCACCAACAAAGATGCCACTTTTTTTTTAGACGATCATGCCATAATACTATTAGTAAGCGTGGTTACAAATTCAGCGCTCGCAAAGGCTTAATGTGGCAAATCCATCTTTTCCGGGCACATTCAATTTGTGTCAGAATGCGTTCCGTGACATCCTTTTTGCGCACTAATTCACTAGGCGAACTGTGCATAGGTGTTTGCGACACGTCCATTCAACCACCTCAGCTGAACAAAACAAGAAGGCTGATTTTGCGCATCGTCTACAGCGAAAATGAATCAATGCAATTATCTACAATTTTCTGCCAAGCTCTTCATTTCCAACCTATAGATTAACTCGTGTGCCTGCCTCGCTCATGCTACCAACACTCGCTGCGGCTATACATGTAACATCAGAACTGCTACTAATCACAAATTCCTGTAAGTGGAAGTGCTTCTTTCATAAAAGAAGAATTCCTACTTAACGAAATTTGTGATTAGTAGCCGTTTCTGATGATATTACAGCCACAGCGAGCGTGGGTATGAGCTAATAATTTTGAACGCGTTTTTTTTTTAGAATCATATAAAGTGGAATTCTAACAGATGGCCTTTTTGCACGGTGGGGCTGACATTTTGTAATGGTGGCATTTCGCGGTGGAATTTCGACGTGAATAATGCAAGTTTAGTGAAATGTCCAACACGTCGTATAAGAGCTAGTGAATTACCCTTGAGTTCTTTCTAGATCAAAGATTGGATTCTGATAGAAGACACTCCAGGAGTCATATAAAAAAATACAGGGGCTTGCCGTCCGCACGTCCCGTGCATACATACTCTGTACATGTAATGACAGTGATAAAACCAGCCAGAAGCCTTATCGTAAAAAAATCCGTTTTTTTTTCTTATCACTATTATAATCACTGGAACTCGCAATGAACGTCTTTATTGTTAACATATTTCAAGTTCCAAGTCATTATTTGTACCACTAGGTTGTCCAGAGCATTCTGAAAAGCTTTTCAGTTTTTGCAATTCCAGTCAACTTCCGGTAATGGCCGCGGCTGTTACCTCGATGTTAAAACGCTTCTCAGGTCACTCTGGACAATGATTTCGCACGTGAGACAAGCTATCAATAAAGACGTGCATGCGAGTTCCAATGATGATGATAGGGCAGCGTCAAGAGACGTTATATTGCCTACGAGATAGCATCTAGAGGGCCTAACTACAAGAGGCACTAGATTAAAAGGTAAGGGAAAACAACGGCATTTCTTGTCAAGACAGTGATTTGAGAGCGGATTTCTTAGACTTAAAAAAACGTTGTTTTCTCCAACAACAAAAATCGCGCGTTATAGGCTTAAGAAATCCAGTCTAATATCATTGGCTTCAGTAAGACGCCGTTCTTTTTCCCTCCAGTGCCCCTTGCAGCTAACCCATTTACCGGCTCCACCATAGAGTTATATACAATAATACTACGTTATGTCACTGCCCTATAGAGCAGTGACACGACGTAGTATTGTATATAACTCTATGCTGGAGCCTTAATGGGTTAGCTGCAAGGGGCACTGCAGAGAGAAACAGAAGGGCGTCATACTCAAGCCGATGTTGTGAAGAGTGATTTCTTAGACCTAAAACGCGCATTGGAGAAAACAACGTTATTTTAAGCCTAAGAAATCCGCTCTTCTGTTGTTTTTTCCCTCCATTTTTATTTAGTGCACCTTGTAGTTATGCCCTCCAAAACCCATACTGGTGCCAATCTGGTGCCAATATGGCGGCAAATGTCACTGCTCTACAGCGCGCAAATGTAAAATTTAATAAGGCACAATTGTTATACGATAAGGCTTCAGGCTGGTTTCACCCCTTTCATTATATGTACAGAGTCTGTATCCACGCAATGCGCGAGTGACGGACGTCAAGCCCCTGTGGCAAAGAATTGTGATAGTGTGAGTATTTGAGGACTGAGATAAATTCGTTCAAAGTCGGATTATAATAAGCATTTGAAACATTAGTAGCAACAAAAGCCGGTAGTTAAAAGTACGTGGATGTCTTTCACATTGCGGTATCTGCACAATTTACAACTAAAAATGTCTTTATTTGGATTTGCACCATTTACAAATGAAAATATCTTTATTTGGATTTGCAATTAAATTACAATGGCCTATTGAAACCAAGAATAGAAATTCTCAAAAACAACTGCTGTAATTGAGTCGTCTATTTTTTGCCGCCAGAAGGGCCAATGACTTCTCCATAACTCCCATCTGGATTTTGGCCCCCGCTACCAATAGGAAATGTTCCTCCAGTCTGAGGTCCTCCTCCTCCAGTTTGGGGTCCTCCTCCTCCAGTTTGGGGTCCTCCTCCTCCAATGGGAAACATTCCTCCTCCTCCAGTGGGAAACATTCCTCCTCCCCCAGTGGGATACATTCCACCTCCCCCAGTGGGATACATTCCACCTCCTCCAGTGGGATACATTCCACCTCCCCCAGTGGGGTACATTCCACCTCCCCCAGTGGGATACATTCCACCTCCCCCAGTGGGATACATTCCACCTCCTCCAGGATACATTCCACCAGGATAACCGTAAGGATATCCATAAGGACGACGATAGTTAGTGGGATATCTGTAGCTGGAATAGCGAGGACCTGGCTCTATCATCCCTGAAGGATCATCTGAAAAAGACGGAATTTGTTTAACACCAAAATCTCTAAATCACAAGTTCTCTTTTTCTCAATCATGCTTTTAAAATTCGTTATTAGCAAGGTTATTTCTTCTTAAAACTGCTAAAAATTAATTCAGTGGTTCTCGGAAGGGGTACAACAAATATTGATGTGAGCGGGCTATGTTTTTTTTTTTACTTTTTATTCGTGATTTTTCAGATGCGGGCGATAGCTTTTTTTTTACCAAACAAAACGAAGTAATAGCTTACATTTGTTGGTGAGTACAATATCTATGTTTTAATGCCAGGATCAGCGCGGAAAAGTTGCACGTTTGACAAAAGTCATTTTTTAGATCCAAGTTTTTAGTTGTGACACACCTCTGAACGATCCTTAGATTCGTTTCCAGGGGATCATGTACATGGAGCAAATAGCTCATGTGGTCATCGGCTCCAGTTAATGTTTGGTGAAAGTGCTGATACGTGATTTGGTATTTTTTTTTTAGACAATAGTATAAAAAACGTTTCATGCGCTGAGAAAAAAAAAACCATGTGTGCGTTTCTGAGAACCACGTAATTAATTTTTAGTAGCCTAACCTCTGTGATTCTCAAGGTCTACTTTGAGGCCAGAGACACACAAATAATTATTAGAGGATTGTTACAAATTGAATACGCGCAATAAAGCAAAATGTGAAGTAAAAAAAATTTAGTGAAACTGAGGGAGTTGGAGATTGGACATTAAAATGAAGTTGGTAACAGCATCTTGAGTCTTGGGAGACCGTCTGTTTACGAGAAAATCATTTCGCAATACTAACTCAGATGATCAAACACAGGGCATTTTTTGGGAAATGTTACTGGAGGTCAAATTTTCACAAAAGGGCACGACTT
>JAHWFP010086510.1:0-27291 GCA_023313725.1 Lithobius niger
CAACTACGTATAGCAAAGAGGAGAAAGGGAATGAAACCAAGAGGAGAGGGGAGGGAGAAGATTGGCGGAAAGGGGGAGTGTTACACAAACAAAAATCGATTGTTGTAGTGAACGTTCAGGCAGCACCGAGCAAATACTGGGAAACAACCACGGGTCAAACAAATTTCCGGGCGAAGCCAGGTACGATGCTAGTAAATAATAATTATTCGCCAGATAGTAGTCTTTATCTGGATTTCCTGTAGTACACGTATGAAAAACACACCGCGCAAATGGTCGGCAGCAAAGCCCACACGTGGATTCGTTCCCGCGTCGAATTTGTGCAGTTGTAATTTATAAATAACCATGGCGGGGGGGGGGCGCCGCAGGTGAGTTAAAAGATTAACAGTACATTCCTCAGGCTGGCATTCCTGTATGGCTACCATTCACAATATTAATTCAAACATGAATTTTTCTTTATGTAAAACTCTTTATTGAGTTTCAGGATTTATGTACTTTGTAAGCAGTTGAAATCATTCATACGTACCGTATCTTTTTTTGTTCATGGCTCCTGTTTACATTTCCACAGGCAAAGGAAACACATGCACGGTAGCAGCTAACTGTTCTTACAGCGCATGCGTGCGTTTTTCCTGTGCTAGTCATTCTAATTATACCGTGCCCTCGTCGGCGATCGCTGCTCCTGCTGGCGAATCAAGTGCGACGTATTACTCAGTAGAAAATAAACGACGCTTCACTTAGCGCGCAAGTGTCTTATCTGCGTGGGGGAAGTGTTCTTTAATTTATAGAAGGTAACAAGGATGAATATGAAAATCACCAACCAATAGTTATCCTGCCATCCTTTAATAAAGTAATGGAAAAGTTTTTTGCTATAAGGCTTCAAGGTTTTTTGACAAAATTTATTATTGTAACAGACATACAATATAGGTTAAAAAAATAAATAAAAAAACTGCAGAAGCTTTACAGTTTCTTAATGATAAAGTATCTGAAGCCTTAAATAATAATAATAACAAATATGTTGGGGCAATATTCATTGATCTGCAGAAAGCTTTTGATTCCATAGATAGACACATGCTTCTCAAAAAAACTGCAAAAATATGGGATCAGAGGGAAAATATTTGGAATTCTGAAAAGTTATCTAACAGATAGGACAAGTGTGACCAAGATTGGCGACAAACATAGCGACTGCAAGGGTATAAACTACCGTGTCCCACAGGGTTCCGTTTTGGGTCCATTACTGTTTTTAATTTATATAAATGATATTGACAAAGAAGGAAACCAGTTAATTTTGTTTGCAGATATCTTCGATTTGCTAGCCATTTTAATTTTTTTTAAATGATCCAAAAATTGCAGAGAAATATTCATGCAATCCAGGAGTGGTGTTGGGAAAAGGAAGTTTACATAAACAAGAATAAACTGTTTTTTTTTTTTTGGAAGTTACAGCGACTTAAATGAAAATTGATAAAAAATTTGAATATATTGTTGTACTGCAACCAAACAGGTAAGGAATTTATATTAGCCTACCTCTTCAAAAAGTACACAGGGCCAAATATCTTGGGTTTTGTCTTGACAAAAATTGGAAACACGAAGTCCACATAAATGAGTTAATTAAGAAAATAAGACAATTAAT
This sequence comes from Lithobius niger, assembly GCA_023313725.1. NCBI lineage: Eukaryota > Metazoa > Arthropoda > Chilopoda > Lithobiomorpha > Lithobiidae > Lithobius > Lithobius niger. Next base: position 1,625 of record JAHWFP010086510.1, read on the forward strand.
GCCTAAATTATACTACCTGCGAAAAATTCTAAATTTTCAAAATAAGAAATTGATCGACACTACCTTAGATAAATAAACTTTGAAGTATACAGCACTGCAAACGCAACAATCCTCCAAAGGCTACAGAAAGCTCAAAATAAAATAATTCGCACACTGCTTCAAGATAAAACGAAAAAAATGAAAAATTTAAAATATTAAACAAAATTTAAATCTTGTAGATATCACATCGTTACAGGCCTGTAGTGTGATAAAAAAATAATTACAATGAAAGCGAAAGGGTTATTAGAAATAAATTCATAAACAGTAAGTTGCGGGATACCTCCATTAAAAGAATACTTCCATTACGGAAAAATAAGTGTGGGAAAAATCTACAGTTATTATGTTCCATTAATTTTAAATAAGCTTCCGAAAGACTTCAGAAATATTACATCCTTTACTCAATTAAAATTTAAAGTCAAAGCCTTCTTCCTAAATAAGCATTATAACAACTAAGTACATGGCTACACATTTTGATTGGTTGTTTTGTCAGGAAACTGTTCTTTTATTTTTTTTCCTTACTTTATTTTTGATTGTATTTGTACTATATACTTTTATATTTGTTGTTATTATCCATATGTTGTTTATTATTGTTGCTGGTACACACAAGTACTCCGGTATTTCGTATTATCTGATATAATATAATAAATACAAATAATCCGTGTGAAAAGCTAAATGAGTCGGTCTCATGGCAACCACGCAACTTTTGAGGGCTCAAGGCCTCAAAAGTATAGACCTGGAATATTAAGGCGAAGATCGGAATTATTTCAATTTGGTTTTTAAGCATTATTAAACTTTAAATTTTTTAAAGTAAACTTTCGCTAAAACATCGTTGCATCCCTACACCCATCTGGTGTGACCTGCCTCCTTGTCTCACCATTGTTGCTCGTTGCAACTTCAGAACGTTAAAAATCGGTTGCCTTGCCGCCACTGTCGCCACCACCTTTTTCTGAAAACTCTCGTGCACAAACGAACTCTAAATTAATTAACTGAAACAAAAAAAAAAGGGCATCGAGATACTTCTGTATCCAATGGGAAGCTCACGACCGAATAAGTAGTTCAATAAACTCTCTATTTTCCAAAATGACAATGTATAACGTTCTCACGAATGGTTTGTTGTAGGTCTCAAGGAACCCCTTCGATGTGGTGACTGGATTCCGTACAAAGATGAGAAGTGCTTCAAGATAGTGACTGCATCTGGTCACCAGTCTAAACAAGACGCTGAAATTGTATGTGATGCATTTAAAGAAGAACTGCGTCGTGAAGTCTACCCAAAGTTGCTTACAGTGAAAAGTGCTGAAGAACAGGAATTCTTGCAACGGCTTTTGTTTGAAGAAAACGAAATTGTGGACAATGTATGGTTGGGGTTGAACCTAGAAAATGGAAGCACGGAGTTTATTTGGAACGATGGTTCAAAGGTGTATTACACAAATTGGAAAGGTCAAGTAGTTCATGATGATCAACATCAATGTGTCCAAATGGAGTCAGGGGGAGGTTCTGTAAAAACGGGATTGTGGACTTTGGCCAACTGTAAGAAAGGAAATATTGTAGTCTGTGAAAGACCACAGACAATTACCTTAGAAGAACTTGAAACGTTGTTTTCGAATTACAAGATTGAACAGGACCGAAAATTCGAAGAAATTGTTTCTTCATTAGGTAAAATTAAAAGTGAATTAACAGAAGTTAGTACGGACCTGATAGAAGCGGAAACGAAAGTGACGGAATTGAGAGAAAATCCAGGTAAGCATGCTACTAAATTATCTGAGAATATTTCCTAGAATACCTTTGACAAACAAAGCCCTATATGATACCACCAGTGCAAAGAAAAAGATACGGTCTCACCAGGTCCAGTTTCCCAATCGTATTAAGTGCCAAGAAGTAACCCCTCTACCAACAGACAAAATAAGCAATATTAATGAGTAATGAGCAATATTAAAGTGTAACCTAATTTATAAGATCCAGCAACAGTTGATTAGTGCAGTTTTCGTTTTACTTTACACAGCAAAATTTTCTCTAATCAACTGTTTAGTGACATTACAGCATAAAAGATTACTTACTTTGTAAAAGAGGCATGTTTCATTTAAAATCAGTGTTAATTTTCATCAATTTCCTTATTTTTTTTCATGATGTGAGCATACACAAATGATGTTTCAGTATGTTCACCGAAATTATGCCGTAATTTAGCAAAACCTTTAATGGTATATACGTATCTTTATGATTTTAAATGACGGAACAATTTGACATTCTGTAGAATGCTTTGTTATATCCCTACTCACTGCTACAATAAAAGGGAAACGATGTTTGGTGCAAATGGTGAAACTTGCGGCTATTTTTTACTACAAAAAAATAATAAAATGATCTTTTTACAATTTTTAAAAATAGAAGTAATAATTAGTTAGTTTTAGATAGAGGAAAAGCAAATAAAAAAAACAGCAAAAAATAAAGGAAATCAAAAAGTAATAGTGAAAATACTTTATCACAGGGCAAACGTAATGGACTGACCTGTGACCTACGATATTAGTAACCCTAGGATTTGATATGATGGGGCCTATTGAGGAAGTTATGTAAACAGTCTTTTATATATGAGGAGGAGCAAAATAAAAAATTTTGTAGATCAATGCAATGACTGAATAAATTCGTAGGAAGTGCCCCTCCATGATGATGTTTGTCCTTTTCGTGATATAAAGTTAGACATGTTAAATATTACATGTAGCCATTTCATTTTATAGACATAATGTGTCAGTACGTTGAGTGGTGAGTCTTCGTCCATTGGTGTAAAATGAAACGGAAATATGTTTGTATCTGTACTTATGTATCACTTATCAAGCCCTTCGGCTTTCCTTCCTGTCGTTTGATTTCGACGTGACCTAGAACCCTATATAAGGCGACCTTTTGTCTCATTCTGATAAAACTACTATGCTCTTTGATAGACTGAAACATAGGCTTGCGTGAAGTAAATGTTAATGCTCTGCAGTGCTCTAACAAAATGCCCCTGAGGTAATCTAAAAAAAAACTATGACTGGACAACTTGTAGCATGCACGCAGAAAATGTCGATGAAGCCTGAAAACGAAAATGGGCAACGAAAAATGGGCCATGAAAACTCGTGGGCCACGAAAATCAGAACAATCAACCCGTTTCTTTTTAATTAGCCATCAGGATAGTCATGAATATTATCCTGGAAGATGACCAAAAATCTGCGCTATTCCTGCAAGTATCTTTCAGGGGAAATATTAGCCTTTTGGAATGCCAATAGCGAGTGGTTGAATCTACGAGATAGTACCAGAATGAAGGGAGTGGCCAGAAACCATGGGCAATTCAACCAACTGGCAAATGCGAAAAGGAATCTATGTTCTGAAATCGAGCAACTATTCAGTTGCACGTGACAGGTAGAGTTATACCTCCACTTCCCCAAGTTTTTTACCTAGGAGATTCGACAGCAACCTCCTGTTGTGATCAACACCACCTACAAATGCTGAGGACAGAATTACCACACGTATCACACATTAAACTTAAAAACTATACAAAGTATCACTAACACTGTGCTGTACCATGTATGTCTGTGCACTTTCCTTTTCAGGGCAACCAAATCAAAAATATTAGCCTGGGCGTGGTAAGAGGTTTGAAAGTTGAGTTTTTGTGCCCGTTGTGGTCTACAAATTTCGCCACAAGACTATTTTTTCGACCTCATCCCGCACATTAATAAATAAAAGATTGAAGCAAGACTGCATGGCTGATGGGGGCGCGACATGACATGCTGTCTAACGGTAAAGAACAAACTGATTTTATGCAGTTCAAAATAAACGTAAGGTAATTAAATAAAGGAAACCGTATTGTTTTAATCTTCCGAAGGCTTTGTACGGAGCTGGGGGGATGTAGTATATGCATAAGTGTTCTTCACTGAATTTTTCAGTTAGAATAGTTTTCTTAGGAAAAAGATAACTTATAATCCATGGCTTTCATTAGTACCACAGTAGAACCACAAATGGACGAATTTTTCCTACGTTTTTAATAGAGCATAAAAAAAAGATATCGCTGAAATCAGTTCAACTTGTTCATGCAAATTTTCTTTTCTTTTTCCTAAATACTAAAAAAATTAAAAAGCAATTTAGTAAGTAAAAATATACACAGAGTAGCCAAAAAGAGCAAGCGAACGACGAAATCACGACATTTCGGTTTCTCGATTGGGCATGTTTTAAGCCCTTCACTTGAAAACGGTTCCGATGTAGGAACCGAACCGTACTGATTTCGTTGTTCACCTGCACTTGCTGGCTACTCTGTTTACATTATTTTTAAGCACTGGTAGTTTAGTTTCTTTAACAGATTCCAAACTCGGTTATGAGTTAAGTTGACTATTGAAATCATCAGTATAGTGAATCCCGTTGTTTGATGCATTCATCTTAACCGTTTCTTAATTGAATTTGTTTTTGTTCTTAGTTCCAGTGGGGTTCGTGTACGTAGAGATACCGGGCCAGACACCCCCGACGATCCTTTGGCCCGACATGAAATGGACTGATGTGAGTGACCAATATGCTGGTCAGTTCTTCAGAGTTCTAGGTGGAGAGTCCGCTGCCTTTGAAGAGGTCCAAGAGGGAGACTCGCCAAGATTAGAACAAGTCCAGTTCGATCACTTTGATATTGGTAGCCCGCTGGAATCCAACCCAATTTCGGTTCCTTCCAACGGCAGTTGGAGTCGGTATGTGTTTGACGGCAGTTCCTACGCCACAGCAGTAGAACAAAATGTGTATTTAAAATTCCGATTGTCAAATACAGAAGTACGACCAACAAATCAAGCTGTGAAAATATGGCAGAGGAGTAGGTAATCAGTAATTAGTCCTAACAATTTTGCTATACGGCCGTTGGTTTTTGCTTGAAGCATGTAATTATGGGCATTAAAACTATAAATTGGATGCAGAAACTTTTAACTGTATACGACTAACAGACTTTTTTTTTTGGAGAATGTCACATTTTTATTAAAGATAAGGTTATTTTGTGTGTGTGCTAAATGATGGGTTGGTTAATGCTTAATTTTTTTAATTTTTGGTATGCACCGCCTATATCGCTGTCTATTTACTTCCCTCCAACTATTCTCCGACTATTCAGAGCCATTGTCAAGTAGAAAAACATTGCATCCATCAATAAAGGAAATTAATCGGGCAAAGCATCGAAGAAAAATATGGGAAGGGTTGTCGAAGGAAACTCAAGTTGCAACCTGAGTGAAACAGGTTCTTCCCAAATTGAGATCAGTTGATTATTTTCATGTAATTTTGTTATGGTTGGTTAACGATGGATAAATACGTTGAGTCACCTGTTCCAGTTACTTGATGCGACGTTCAAGTCCTAATTTTATTGTGGGGCTGAAAACGCTTTGTTAAAATCGGATAAATATTGGGCTGAAGTAATAGCTCTTCTGACGTAAAAAGTTACCGGAATTTAAACTGTTTATTTGGAGACTGTTATTCGTTTACCATATTAATTACCGTGTTTTCTTTATTAAAGTTATAACAGTAAGTTCAGCTACATTGAAATATCTACAACTGCATTGATAATTTTTTCTCATCTGGTAGCATATAGACCTAAAGACGGCTTCATATTGAGAAAAGAGAAGGGAGTGTAGCACTAAAATTCATAAATATTAGGCAGCGCTTGTTGCGAGTGCTGCTATTTAATCCCAACATAAACTATATGAAGCAAGCAGTCTGCATTAAAGACTGGCCTTGTGATGATACACAATACACTAGTCTGAGAAAGAATGAAAACACAACTGCCCCGACTGGAACTCGAACCAAGGACTTTCCGTTTACTAGCCGGGCGCTCTAACCGGGGCGGTTATCTTTCCTTTCTCTCTCAGATTAGTGTATTGTGTATCCTCACAAGGCCAGTCTTTAATGCAGACTGCTTGCTTCGTTTACCCCTTACCTTGTGATTTCTTCTTTATAAACTATATGATTATGAGCCGATGACGGGTTTTTAGTGGTGCCTGCTACCTGGTTACGTGGATATTATGTTAATATCGCATTGAAATCATCTGAAAAAATTGATATTTAGCATTTAACGAAACCGAAAATCATCAAAGCTGTTTTCGGGCATTTGCCGCATAAAAAAAGCATTAATCATTAGTAAGTTGAACAATTATGAATTAACGACTCTCTTGACAAACGAGGGACTTTAGCATTAAACAGTAAAAAGCAGAACCTTTTAATTTTCGTAAAGGAAGTATTCAGTTCCTTTTCCAAATGTGGGAAGATATAAAACAAAACAGAAGACTCCATTTTAGAACCATACATGCCAACATTGGAACTTTCGGGTTATCGGCAGTGGAAAGCCTTGAAGGGGGGGGGGGGGGCAAAGGGGGCAAGTTCCCCTTTCAGAACCGACATTTACAATAAGGAAATTTACTGCAACTGAAAAGTTTCTGAAGTTTTGCTTTTCAAACTTTTAAACGGCACATAAAGTGGCTGAAATGAATTGTTTTACCGGGTTCTGAGATGGCTAAGGTTTTTCCCTCTCTGGACACTTCTAACCGGAATTTTCGAACCCAATTATTAATTCCATTTTCCCTTTCCCTTCCAAAGAAATTTCTCTACCAGATGCCAGTTTTTCCCTTCATTATGGTTCATGATTGCATGTACCATGTTCTAAAATTTTCTTTCTCAGGCGGCATTATGCGACGCTCGAAGCCAGGAGAGAATAAAGACTCTTGAATAGAGCCACTAAGATGCACACAAAAAACGGTAAATCAGCAATTTTTTGCTTAACTATTTAGAGCCCTTGTCAAGTAGAAAAACACTGCATACCTCAACAAACGAAAATAATCTGGCTGTATAATGTGGCTGTATAATGTGGCATCGTATAAAAATTTGGGAAGGGTTGTCAACGGAAACTCAAGTTTTAATTTAAGTTAAACAGTTTCTGTCTGAATTGAGATCAGACGCTTACTGCCTGTTTTTTTTTATGTAGTTTTGTGAAGGTTGGTTAGCGATTCTGATAATGTGAGCTGAAACGTTGTGATTTACCATTCTAGTTATGTACCTTAGTAGCGTACACTATTCTTTATATGTTTTAAATGCTTTATAATTTCATGTATACTTTATACTTTATACCTTCTAAGGAAATGTATTTGCGACGTTTGCTACTCGACTTTATTAACTGCATCAGAGAATATAATCAATCTATTTAAAGCTTGTCTGTTTTTTCTTTTAGTGTAAATTAGTTTAACGTAAATAAGGTTAACTGTGTTCCCTAGTTTTTCAACCAGTAGCTGCAGCACTGGTTGGCCAATGCGTTAGACAGTTCCTTGAGCATTTAAAACATGAAACAATAACACTGGTTGGTCAGTGCGTTCGAGGCAATACGCTTGAGTGTTAATAACAACAATATAATATAATAATAATAAAATTTACCACCAATGTGTGGAAGGAAGACGGAAGGGTTGTGGAGCCAGTTACTCCGTTCCTGGGCAATCAAAATTTAAAAATATTATTTAAAAATTAAAAGTTTAAATTTAAAAATCAAAAACCAAAATGTAAAAATTTAAAACCTAAAAACCTAAAAATTCCAAATTTAAAAACTTTCTGGCAATGGGCGTGTTAAAAATGTGTGCACTGCTTCAGTTTTCAATAATCTGCAGAAGGCTGGGACAGTAGGTGCATTCACCGTGCTGGACCCAAGGGCATTCCAGATTGGGACAATCCGTACCGCAAAAAAGTTTCGGCGACAGTCAAGACGAGAGTTGGGACAATAGGTTTCCAGTTATGACCACGCGTACCTATTGGGCAAGTTACAAAATCGAAGAACGGAAGATATACGGAAATACGGTTACGCAAAATTTAAAATGTCAGAACTAAATCGAATCTTATTCTGCGCAACGCCAAACGTTCCAGGCCGAGCCTCTCAAGTCTGTCACTATAGATAATATCCCTCACTCGCGGAAGGCTTTTCGTGAATCTGCGCTGGACAGCTTCGAGCTGGTCAATATCTCGTGCCAAATATGGACACCAGACTGGAGTTGCATATTCAAGAATTGAGCGCACAAAAACTTTAAAAGCCCAAACTTTAGTAATGATGTTCTCAGAAGTGAAACACTTATTATCGATGGCTAAGCGACGATAGGCCGATGCACACATCTTCTGACAGTGGAGATTTGTTTCAAGTTTTGAGTAAACCAAATCCCCAGGTCACGTACCTCCGTTGACGACGGTAGCATTTCTTTTTCAAGAAAATAACATGGGCGTATATTTGTGTCACCTACGTGGAAAGTGAGACATTTGTTGACAGATAGAGGTATAGTTGCCAACACTTAGACCAATCTGCAACCTCATTTATTTGGGCGTCAATATCAGGGGAACGACCATCTGTTAAATTTTCCCCACTAATTTTAAGGTCGTCAACGAACTTGAAGCCACAGATATTATTATCGTTAAATTTTAAATCATTTAGATATACGAGAAAAAAGGAGGGGTCCCAAGACAACCCTGAGGAACCTCATGGAACCTTTGAAAAGAATGGTGTAGATATTAGGACACATAAATACAGATGGTATCAACTGTAGGCTATCGGAGTACGCTGTATCAACACGACGGAGGATGACTTGACAGTGCATTTCATGTTACTGATAATTCAAACTCATAACTCGAAAATCAAGTTCCAATCGGTTCAGGGATTTACGTACAGTAGAAGATCGCCGCTACGTCCTGCTGACGGCTACCTGAGCCCTAAACTCGATTCTTAGATTCTGCATGAGAAAAAGTTGCCTAAAACGGCTGGTCGGGCAATTTATATTTACCTAGTGGAAAGCCAGAACTACTTTCGGGGACAAGCGTAAGTGTGGTGAGGTAACAAACGGCCGGTAAATTATTGATCCACTAACTACACACCACTACAAAATTAAAAACCAAGGCAAGTCTCTTTTCCTCTTATGGCAAGAAAAAACTTTCAAAATCCTCGTAATTGGCATGACAAAGAAATGTTACTTTGTAAATACTTCTTTGGAAAAGACATTTTTTGTAAACATGTGTCTACCTGTCTTCCCCTCCTCTTCTCCACTTACCCCTCTGCCCCTACCTGTTCTCTTCTTCTTTCCTCCGCCGCTACTCCTCACCCCTTCTCTTCCTCTTCCTCAACTTTCCTCCCCCTCCTCCTGTTACCTTTCTCGTATTTCTGTGTGTGTGTGCTCTCTACTCCTTTCCTCCGCCGTCCTCCTGCTCTTCCCCACCCATTCTCTTCTGCCTTCCCCCTTCTCCCATCCACCCCCAACTATCTTCCCCAACTATCCTTCTCTCTCCTCCTTTCGTTTTGTTACCTTTCGCTCATTTTTATGTGGGATATATACTGAGCACCCCAATTTAACCCCCCCCCCTTTTGCTGTGCCTTCTGTTTTTTTTTAATATTATAGTTAGCGCCTCCCTCAACCTTATCTGAATTACAGTGATATTACCAAGCGATTACCTCTCCCTCCACACCCACCTTCCCGTAAACCTGTATGGGGCTCATTGGGGTTAGAATTGTTGCAAGTAATTCTTTTTTATTTAACGATATAACAACAACCATATACCAAACAATAAGAACACGACAACGGTCCGTAGCAATGGTCAAGTTTTTCATTTAACGTCTAAAGTAATAGCAGATGGGATTATATGTAGAAACTTAAGTACACCCATTTTGTTCAGATATCATTATTTGCTTGGCTGAAACTTGGCGGGTTCTTTCACTCTTATGAGTTTGGTTTCCGATATCACGAACTTGTGCTCATTAGCCTGTTATTTCGATTTTTTAAATAATTAAAGGTAATTTTGAAATGTGCACATCCCTACTGGTTCCATGAAAGTCTAAAGATCGCTACGAATTTTAATGCATTTCTTACAAATGACAATCATTTGGCGTTATCTTTAAAAACAAACGGGAGCACACTGGGTTAGAAATGTTACAATCAATTCTTGTTCGTTTACCGAGGTAACACCAGTAATTATCAAACAAGAAGAACGTAACAACGGTTCCGCGTGTGGTTAAGCATTGTTGCTCCTGCTCCTTATCCATATCTTTTTTGGCTAGAGAATTATTATGATGATGATTGATACGGTCACATCAATCATACGAGAATCCATTCTGGGTGTTGCAGACATAGGGCCTTAGGGCTTCGTAGGGCAGATGACCGGATGCGGTTAACGCTCGCTAAAAACCCTTTGACCCTTTGATACGGTCACATAATGTAGATACACGCTAGTGAGTAGCCACCAAGTAGAGCTTAATTGTTGTTAGAGGGGGCTAATTCCCATGATGTAGACGTCTTTCCAAATTGTTGAAATAAGGCGTGTCTGCTCCATAACGAAGTAACCGTCAATATTCCAATATGGGAACATGTCCTTTATGTAGAAAACGCGCCCTCAATCACGTTGAATTGTGTAACTAGTAACACTGGCTAATCCAATGGCTACCAAGTTTGTTCTCGTGGGGTATAAAGAGTGTTGTATAACCCACTAAGGACAGTTGCCAAATCTATTCGGCAGACTGGTAAAGCGTCGTATGGGGAAGTGCCTTTTTCTAAAATGTTGGTTGCAGCTAGAAACACTCTGAAGTGGGGCGTAAATGTAAAATTATTGTTGTAGAAGGCCCTGTGGTGCCTCGTGCTTATGTCGGTTGTGGCATGGCAAAGATTCTGGATTTTCCGCTTGTATGTCTCCAGCTAAATTGTCCCTCTCATTGCCGTGTGGCAGATACCCATTTTGGTTTCGTGCTCCTTAAAAACAAACAACAACGGCTCGCAAAAACAACAAATCTAGCTAAGCGACTGGGAGCCTTAAATTGCGCGATGAGATTGAAACAAAATGCAGATCGTGTGCCCAGGGTCCAATCAAGTTGGAAAAAGGAAATATTTAAAAGAGTATGTCTTGGTAATGGGTCAAGTTTACAGGTTAATCTAGTGACACATTAGCGCGGTGCCGCCAATTAGATGAGATTAATTGTATTGAGTGAGGAATTCCATCTTAATTGCGTATATTAACCTTGACCTGGGGAGGAGCAACTAAAGAGGGATGTGCTGATTGAATGAGCGAGGCGAACGAAATCAGCGCTTGTTAGACCGTGTGCTCGAAAATGGAATTGAAGAAACTTCAGCATGTGAAGCATAAATGTACAGTAAACCAAACCGTGTCAATTTGACTGATGTAACGGCAATGGGCAATGGCAAATGCGAAATTGATGAACATGAAAATTTATGAACGAAAAATTCCTGCAGAAAAAAGGTAGCGATGAATGTAAGACAGTGTAACCTTTTGTACACTCTCACTCCTATAAAGGCTGTGACATCAACCCAAAACCAAAACTGGGATAAGAGAAACCGGTAAGTTCCCAAAAAGGGTAGGCCTTGAACGTAGTGATATCATTCAACCAGGGAAAAGCCATCAAGGGTAATCTTATTAATGAAGCTAATCGCACCAAATAATACTTTGGACGATAAATGAGAACTTGAAGATTGCTACAGCGAGTAGTACTGTTCTAGTTTTAATTTAACTTTCGAATGATTAGTCGGTGCGATTAACTTGACTAATAAGGTTAATCTTGGCGGCCTTTCCCTGGTTTAATTATTTCACCACTTTCAAAGGCCGACCCTTTTTGGAAACTTGGCGGATTCTCGTATACCAGTTTTAATATTGGGTGAATCAGTACTCATAAGTTAGGAAATTGCTGAGGTTGAAATAATAAAAAAAAAACCTATGGCCTTAGGGCTTCGGACAGATAACCAGGAGTGGTCAACGCTCGTTAAACCCTTGGAACCCTTTGAATAAAAAAAAATGGCATTTGCTATTTCCGGCGAGTCTTGACAATAATTGGAAACGACTAACTATACAGGTTACCATAGATGTGTACTGTTTGTAGGTCACATTGTGATCAAGGACCACGCTAGTGCTCAGCCCGCCAAGTTCAATTTCCAGACTATAATGCGCTATTTCAGCGTTGCTGAATGGCGGCCTCTAGCTTCGGTAACGGAAACCAGAGCTGAGCGTATGATGAGGATAAAAACCTATGCGGCGAAATAGATTGAAAATTGTTGAACATGGGCAGTCTCTGTGCCCTGACAAGTAATACATATATTTGAAACAAGTGCATAAACTGTTTCAATTTGATAAATCGTTGATTTCAGCTCTACTGCTTACTGCTACTGAATAATTTCGCTCATAACAAATAAGTTATGCGACAGATACGAATGAAATTTGGTAATTAAGACACTCTTTTAACTCCAACATGCGCCTTTTATGGTTTGAAGTTTGGGAGGCATTAACTAAAAAGATTTCAATCATTTGTAATGCAATTTTAATGTATGTTGGGAACACGCCGCCTGTAATAAAAATAATTCTCACTCTTTATTTATTCATTTATTTATTTATTTACACTTAATCAGAGCTGTAGCCAATACGCCATGCGCTATTTCTGCAAAACTACTTACGCTAAACAACATCCGACACAGTCAACACAAAATTCCAAGAACACCAAGTCACACCACAAAACTCCAAGTCGCTCTTTATTGTTAACGAGTAACAATGCAAACTGATTACCACAAATAATTGGTAACACGAACAGTGCCGATACAATGGATGCGCTGCTTTTGTTCATAATTGATTGCGTTGTTCTGTATGCGTTGTTCTTTATGTTGTAGTAGTAGTTAGAGCGCATGGATTTGGGCCGCCTATGTTCGTATAATAATCTAAAATCAACACTCCTGTACTAAAGCAACAACAAAAACAACAACAAATCAGCAACCCTGTTTGAGTTCGTGCTCCCTAAAAAACGAACTACAAGAAATAAACAGCAAACAGCTAACCAGTTCGGATTCGTGTTACCTACAAAACAAACAAGCAAATCAAGGACCACACTAGAGGTTTGCCCACCAAGTTCAATAATTGTCACACTTCATTGTAACTTCATTGTAAGAAAATCATTGTTTAATTCTTGCATTGTTGTTGCATGGCCACTAGCTTTGGTACTTTAACAAAAACCAGAGCTGAGCGTATTTCATGATGGTGAGGATAAACACCTATGCGGCGAAACAGCTTGAAAATTTTTGAAAATTAGTAGTTTTTGTGCCCTGACAAGGAATACGTCAATCGCGTGCATAAACTATATCAATGTCATAAAAGTGCGTGAAGATCGTTGATTTTAGCTGACTACTGACTACTGATTACTGACTACTGACTACTAATTCCGCTCATATAAAATAAATTATGCGACAGAAACGAATGAAATACGGTATTCAACACTCTTTTAACTCCAATATGTGCCTTAAAAGATTTGATGTTTGGGGAGGCATTAGCTAAAAAGATTGCAATCATTTGTAATGCTAATTTTCCGTACGTTGGAAAAACGCCACCGGTGATCAAAATAAGCATTTCTTGTTATTAGTGTTAACGAGTAACAATGCAAACGGACTGACTGAAATAATCGGCAACACATCATTGTCGATAAAATGGACGTGCTACTTGTTTGAAGTATGGCGTATGGCTTCGGGCCACTAAGCTGTTAATAAATCCGCAGCCCACGCTACTTGTTGTTGATGGTTGAATGCAAATCAGCAAACGCTTTAATTTATAGTATGATTGAAGTTCTCACTGCAGCAAAACTAAAAAAAAAATCAATATCTCTGTTCGTATTCAATATTTTTCGACCAAACTTGGCCATATAGTAGATAAGTGGGCAGTCACTAAAATAAGATGCCACAATAAAACCTACGAAAGAAGTGATATCTAAAATAAAACCCACAAGGGTGAAAGAACCCACCAAGTTTCAGCAAATCAAAGTAGTGATATCGGAGCCAAAATGGCTGACACGTTAAATCAAAAACTTGACCATTGCTACCGATAGCAGCATTGGTCAGGTTTTTGATTTAACCTTTGATCTAATACTCGGTGGGATTAGCTTGGCAACTAATGTAGCAACTTGGTGGCAACCATTTTGGCTCTGATATCACTACTTTGACAGCCTGAAATTTGGTGGGTTCTTTCACCCTTATGGGTTTTGTTTTAGATAAACAAATTAGCAAACGCTTCAAATTATATGATTAAAGTCTTCATTCCAGCAAAACTAAAATAAAATTAATTTCTCCGTTCTCATTCAATATCATTCGACTAAACTTAGCCAAACAGTAAGTATTGCCAAAAGTGAAATGCCACCAAAAACAAACAAAAAAACTACAAAAGAAATGATATCTGAAACATAACCCACGAGTGTGGAGGAACCCGATAAATTTCAACCAATAAGAGTGGTAATATCAGAACAAAATGGCTGCCATCAAGTTGTAGCAATACTTGCGAAGCTAAACCCACCGACTATTACTTCAGACGTTAAATGAAAAATTTTACAATTGCTATGGGTTATATGGTCAGGTTTTTCATTTAACGTGTGAGTAATAGTCAGTAGGATTAGCTTGGCAATTAATGTTGCTACTTGGTAGCAGCCATTTTTGTTCTCATGTCACTACTTTGATTGGTTGAAACTTGGCATGTTCTTTTACCCTTGTGGGAGTTGTATTACGTATAATACAAAGTTCAAAAACACATGGTGGACAGTGACTGAATTAAGTAACTAGCTTGATGGCACAGTAGGGCTTCGGAGAGTTCAACACGTTTTTAACAGAATTGAGCACCGCAGATAAAGTGCAACCCAGATCACCATGTCGTTCCTGAACCGATGACCTTGCAAGACTGGCACCTAGAGAGATCCATGGTGGACGATGCAGGTTTCTGTCAATACAAAGCCGGTAACCCCACAATTAATTCCACGTCGAATATTCCTCTTTTTCGAGGAAGTGCCGACTGTATAAAAGGTCTATCACTCGGCTGGGTTAACAAAAGACATAACTAATTTTATAATATGTTTAAAGAAAACTAGACCAACTGTTTACGTGTAGACGCATCATTTTCCTGTTCTCATAAAGTTAAAAGTGTGAGCTTAAGTGTACGTCTGAACGAAACGTTTTTACAGTATGAGTTAAGGAGCACCAGTCTGTGCAGTCACAGTTTGCAAAAGATGTCGCTGATGATTTTTTTTTTATAAATGGTGTGACTAAGGACAATATTCTTATCGTTACTGTCATCAACACTATACGTAGAAAACGACAGCTAAAGTTACTAATGATAGTTTCGTCTCATTTATAGTACAAGCTTTACGTGTGGCTTTCTCCCGGCAATGTAGCCACGAGTATTAATTACTATTAAATACTTATCAGGTTTAAGAATTTAAACTTACTCAGAATGCTTGAAAACTTTGAATATTGACTCTCTCGAAATGAAGCGACTTAAATTAGATCTAAGTTTGACCTTTTCAATGTTGCATGGACTATCTGATGTGGATAGTAACCTTTTCTTCTCGATTAGGAAGGGTAAGCATACTAGGGGTCACTCTTTCAAGTTAATTGTAAACCTCGTCAAGAAGGATTGTTGCAAATATATTTTTTCACACCGTGTTGTGGGGCCCTGGAATGCACTGCCGGTTGATGTTATCCAGGCCCCGTCAATTACTGATTAAAAAAAAAATCCAAAGTGTAAATCTGACTGGATTTGTTAAGTATTCGTAAACTGACGCGTCAAAGGCTTTAGCCAGCGTAGTGTAGTTTATTTTAGAACACTCTTATATTTGTTTGTTTGTTTGTTTGTGTCCGCAATGTGGTAATCTTGATAATCTTTATCCTATTGAAGTCCGCATTGGGAATCACGATAATATTAATTCTTTTGTTTGTTTGTATGTCTCTCAAACGGAACTGTGTGTATAAGTGATGATTCGAACTGTGTTTTCAACAAAGAGGCACAATAGTGATGACGTCATGACGTACAGTCACAATATTTTCATGTAAACGGGATATCACAACAATGATCTATAAAACCGGCCATATACGGGGGACTGCCCTAGTAGAATTGGCACCATGGCTTCGGCTGGGTAAGCGTCAAATTTGGAACCCTGGTAGAATATAATTAATTTTTTTAAATATATAATTGTATATGACTGGCTTGGTGTCAGTGGATACTTTTGTATCCCTTCCTTGTCCTATTGCGCTTTATTGATCACTTTATTGATTCATTCATTCTTGATCTCTTCCTACACCTAATCATGTATTCGGCTTCCTGTACTTCGTAGCAGAACACGGCACATACCAACTCTGATCGTATTCGGCAACTGTTATAACTTTAGTCTCAAAATAAATTGGGAAGTGGTTTACTGTCACGTACTGCTGTTTACCAATAATATTTTCGCGGTTTGTGCATAATTATTTACGCGGATGAAATGTCACATAAATAAAAACACACGAATTGCTATATATGAATAAAGCAAACACAACAGGACAGTACTAAAACTAGGGATGATTTGGCAAGTCGTTATTATGTAGTTGTATTTCATTCAGACATAGATTATCTGTGTTGTGATCAAGAGTTCGTTGGTTCTTATTCCAGTCACGCCATGCCAACAAAATAAAGGCTTGCCGATTCACAGCTATATTTAGCGTATGATTTTCGCTGTTATGCTAATTTGTTTTCGTTCCTCCTACGAAAACACTGAAAATACACTTAAAAATGATACTCGCTACTCAAATGCCACTACATGCGGTGCTGTAAACGGGATGTTGTTTTTTTAAAGAGTGAGTTTTTATAGCAATGTTATTTTTTTGGGAGGGGGGGAGGTAATTTTTCCTAAATTTTTTTTAGGTATGTTTTTAGTCTTAAAAAGTGGGAAACCGGACATTTTCTCCGGTTTCTTGTACCGACATCCCCGAAGTAGGACCCCAGCTAAGAGTACCAGCAGTATGTAACTCATCGACCATTCAAATTTTATTTTTTTATTTGTTTTATTTATTTTTTGATGGGGGAGGGGAGGGAGGGGGGTACTATTCACAGCGACGGGGGAAGGGGTTTCAACCCTGCTACTACTGAAACGCTGAATTTGGGGTTGGTTGTTATTATTATTTCAATATTGTTAAGCTCGCGGTTAAACCTAATATGGGTCACGCATTGTGTCTTGGTTCGGGAAGCAAGAAGTGGGCTGGAAACTGGAAACTCGTTGTACGTGTGTAATGGTCCCCAGTTCAATTTCCGGAATATGAGCATGCTTCCGGTAGAGCACGATTGAAAGAGAAAGGAAAAAAGCGGTCGTGTTTATGCGAAAAACTACGCGTGCTTCGTCAGAGCGCGGATGTCGGACAAAAGAATGAATACAGGATTAGTCCGAATTGCGTAATTTTGGTCGGTTCCTATGTGCACGGCTGAAAACTCACGGCCAGTTTGGATTCATTCCAGAGAAACAGAGAGCACAACGTACCTCTGGTAGTTCACATTTATTTGACGTAAAGCGTCTTCATTTCATACTTGGATGCAGCAGCAAAATGTGATATTCCGGAAAACAGGTGTGAAAAAGCAAAGATGATGTTCGGTATCAATGAAGAAACGTCCAACCCCAGATCGTGTAATTGGTAAGTTCATATTATGGGTGGAGACTTAGCGACACAAGTTATGGTGAAAAAAAATACACCACAGAAAGTTATGCCGTCGAAACAAGAGAGAAACGAATATTATGTGAAGAGAGTGGAATAAAATGTGTAACCTTGTACGGTGAAGAGCAAAGCAAACGAATGTCATCCTTTTATGGTTTCTGTCTGCCTGTTTGTACGCACGATAACTTCTAAAATTACCATGCGGTTTATCTAAAATATTCGTCGTTCGTTTGGGGTCGTATTTGTGGGTTTAATCCGTTGTAAATAAACGAATATGCTAAATTAAATTGATAATTAAGTTATCGTTTTAATTTTGTATATTCATATAATTAATTAAATTAATGCATGAAAAAAATGAGAAATGAAACTGCAGTGTGTTATACATGTGTTATAAGTACACCTGTTTTTGACTTTAGCGGCATTAATGTAGTACCATCCTTATTGTATTTTGCATTGTTACAGGTGAACAAGGTGCAAAATTATTCCAGCACTGAAAATTTAAATGTGATGATGTTACCAGTCCTTCTGAATTTTGCCTTTTCAGAGGGTAGCTGTTTTATCTTAGTGAAACTGCAGTAAATAAATAGACTGACACCCGTCGTAGCACTCCTATAGTGCTACAACGGATGTTTGCTTATTTACAGACAATACCAGCAACACGCATAATGTCTTTCAAATTTCTGAAAATCATTCAACCAATTCGCCCATCATTAACGAGCCATGACAGCATTTTTCTGCTTTCTTGCTTTAATAGTACTAGGGCAGCCCCCCTTACATGGCCGGCGTTAAAGAGCATTGTTGTGATTTCCGGTTTTCCGGAGCAAAAGTTTCATCACTTACGACGCCATTGTTTAATTCACTAGAGGTAATCAATCACCTTCTTCATAAAGAGAGCACAAAGAAGATTATCGACGTCCTCCACCATTTTCACAACTCTTACAACAATACGCACAAGCATTTAACCAACAACGATATAAAAATATGATCTAGAAACACGCTAGTGTGTCGCGCCAAGTTAGGCAACAATCATCACAACAAACATCACATCAGTTCAATTGTCGAGGTTGTAAACCATTGTAGCGCGGCGCCATAGCGTACGTGTCTTATATCTTGAAGCATAGTTGGGCACATTTCAGGTCCTTGGTGGGAAAATAATAATGCGGTACAAAAGCTTAACTTGTGTTGAAATCAAGAGCAATGACCCACCTGACAAAAATTAACTCGTGCAGGAATGACAGCTAATCTGCTTTCAATGCAAAATCGGACCTTCGATAACGTTGAAAATTTTAGTCCGCTCATCCCCATGTTAATTTCAATAGGGTGATTATTCATCGATGCCGAGATAACGGGAAGGTTCCCAGCTATGAAATTGGACGAATGGCTGCAGTACGATACGAACTGCGTACCTTTTATGGTTTGGAGCCTAGGGGTGTAACGAGGATGGCGTGAGATAGCGCGTAAGTACGAAAATATTGTTGTAACCATTGTTGCTTGTTAGTATTGTTGGCACCGTCTCTCATTGGACAGCCAAAGTTCGAACAATGACAACGTGTATACTGACGTGCGTGCCTAGACACACACTAGTGTAGCACGATAAATCTAAACAACGTTGGCAAAGAAATTGTATTCACGTCCAATTCACGAAAAATAAACCAACTCTAAAAACAAAGCAAAATAAACAAAGACAAAAACTGGTGAAGAGGCCACCATGTTGAGATTAGTTCGGCGCTTCAAAGAAGTGATATCAACACACCATAACTAACGAAATAAAACAAATTACAACAAAATTAAAGCCAAACCAAAAACCTATAAAGAGGTGACCAAGTTGAGAATGGTTCGGCATATAAACAAAAGGTAGTAGCAAATTGTTGAAAACCAATTTCTTGTTGACGTGCCACTTTATTACACATCTGCTCGGTAGTGGAGTTGAGTTTACTACACATTTAAAAAAAAAGGTCTGATATCATATCAAAAACTAAAACTTGGTTCGGCCGTTCAAAGGAGTGATATCAACACACCAAAACATTCGCCAACTTAATCGCACCGAATAATACTTTGGACGTTAAATGAAAACTTGAACATTGCTACCGAAAGTAGCAACGTTCTAGTTTTCATTTAAGCTTCGAACTATTAAGCAGTGCGATTAACTTAGCGAATGTTTTGGTGTGTTGATATTACTCCTTTGAAAGGCCGAACCATCCGAAACTTGGCGGCCCCATTTACCAGTTTTGGTTTTTGATATGACATAATATAATATAACAATACAACATATGTAACAATATAATTGGCGGAGCGAGCGAGCGAAGCGAGCGAAGCGTAGCCTATAACGGACACCAAATTGCAAAATGTTGGTTGGTTGGTCCGTTGGTCTGTTGGTTGCACATTTTTAGTCTGGGTGGAGCCCAAACGAAAGATAGGATTGGAATGAAATTTGGTACAACGCTTGATACCCCAAACAGTATTGCTGAGCCAAAATTTGACGTAAATCGAACAATTATTACGAGAAAAATAACAAATTTTCGAATTTATTTCTAACACTCACCATTGTAAATTTGGAATCGTGAATAGTTAAGGAATTCCGACGACGCATACATCTTGCTAGTGGTACTCAAGTGAACTTTAAAAAAAAAGCCAAAATAAATCATCGTAGCTTTCTTACAGCTAACAATCTTTTTTGACATAACTCAACGAAATAATAACATTTGATCATAACACTTTAACCACTAGAGGAAAACAAGCAAATGGGAAACAAACCAGAAGGATTCGTTAACGACTCACATTCGTTTCATGTAAAAAAGAATGCTTGCAGGAATTCAGCCAACATGGCAACCAAAGTGGCGTTGACGCTATCAACGGGAATCTCAAATTTGAAACATCAAATCGCCGCTGCAGGAGGAAACCGTTCATATAATACGACAGACACAGCAGACTACGTATTTATATCACAACACAGAACAATAATTTGGCTTCGTATTGTAATTTCAAGATTTCTAGATTGCAAATAACGAAACGGATACTAAATATGGATGCAAACGAAAGTATCTTAAAATTAATATGAAACGTAGCCTAGCTAAAATGTAAAAAACACCAGGAAAAAGCTTCAGCTCAACTGTAGCCGAATGAATATTGCCCCGAGCTTTTTAAGGACCATTAGCAAACATTGCACAGCCATTATAATGAGAGGAAATACAAATTTAAAATAAATTTTTCTTCGCTCTGCCTACAATAGGCCCAAAGCCTGTTTCCTAGTATATCTAACTCTATGCATTTAATCATGCGATGTTGTCGAATCCTGTTCAGGTCGCGTTGTTACCGTGGTAATACCTCCGACCACTATTTAGTCCCTCCATCTTGTTTCAATTTCAACGTGATATTACTGCCGTAAGTGCCATTCTAGCCCAGTTTAACTGTGGATAATTTTTCTGTATTAACAAGCTGATTATTATTTTTACTTTGGAGTAGAATTCGTGAAAGAAAAAAAAATTATCAGTATCAAAGCAGTCTCTAGTGGTTTTACCTTTAGCAACAAAAACCCTCGCCACCGAAATACATTCGCAACGAACTGGCAGCTGCGTGAATTATGCTCTAGAGCATTGCAAATAAATACCCCTTAACAGCCCTAAGAGAAGCTAACAGCTATTTTACTTTTAGTTTGGTGACAATCCTCGGAAGTGGTGGACCTCGAAAATGGCGTTAAATTAGCCTTACTGTCAGTTATCATTCAAAGCAATTTAGCTGACCAGGTATCATTTTTTAATCATTTTCCTGTTCCCTGGAAAACACACATGAAGCTGAATTTACAACCACATGTGAAGCGGCATTTCGCCAATCATATACGTTACGTAAAGCACAACAGCACTTAAACAGATCCAATTTTCTCAATTGTACATTTGAATATTTCAAATAAAAATCACCAATTTTTATCCGTGTACATTTTAACAAGTAAAATGAAACTTCAATCATATAACCCTTTTTTTTACAGCACACTTAACGTTTTTGTTTGTAATTCAACATCTGTTTGGCAACAGCAGTGAAGCCTCAGTTTAGCACAGTCATGCTGTCGAATATACAGCCAAGGTCATTGACAAGCATGTTGCTATTCAACGGCTTTCAATTTTACATTACGCACGAGCTGTAAAGTTTCAATCACAGCAGTGTTCCGGATTCTACAGTTGTACTGTTTTTCATCAGTGTTTAGGTAGAATTAGTTGAAATGAATTAATCTTTTAATCTAAGCGAATCTGAAGCACGTTTAGTTGCAGTCTGGTGAAGTTATTTATTTTTTTATTTATTTTGTTGCCACAATTATTTTTCAATAAACCCTTGAGAACTACTACGAACACTTTGGATTTTGGTTTTGAGTCTCACGCGTAAAAAGGTCTGAGACGCAACTGACCTCAAGTACCATGATTAGGACTCTATTCAGTTTTTTATGTTTTGCCCACTGTGCTTGGGTTCCACATGATGATGGTAAAATAAAAGTAGCTGGCAAAATTGTACGATTTGCAATTAGATTATTGGGTGCGGAAAGAGCCCACTTCCAAAGTAGTGTTGTCTTGTATTACTGATACAAGCGTTGTCTTGTATGATGGAAGCAGTCATTGATGGTTTCATCATGTTATGACTGCAACGAAATCATGTTGCTTTCGCCAAAATGAACGTAAAAGTTCCTGAAAAATTCGGACTAAATGCGAACTAATACAGACGCGTACTAATACAATAATCAAGGAACGAACTCGTAGGGAATTTATTCCTGTAGAATTATCGTGCCAGAAAGACAAATATGCGACTCAGTTTGACCAAAATTCACGTCGTAAGATTTGTGGTGGAAACAAGCTCCGTATTATGTATTACGTAGACTCAAAACGCATTCAAAGGGCAAAATAAATGGAAGAAGTTGGAAATAACTTTAACTTTAACTTTATTTAATTTAACTGAGACACCCAGAAAATGGGCATAATACAAAAGAAGTTACATGGTTGTGTAACAAGATAAGTCAATAAATAAGTCAAGCCTATGATCTTCTGTTTTCCAAAAATAACTTAAGAAATATTATAATGATTTTCTACCTCCATTAAATGAGGAAAAAATAGAACGAACAAATAACCCCATAAGCAAGTAATCCGGAAGAATTAGCTAACTCGACAGAGACATACATGTTATCCAATTTGTCCAACTTTGCGTGCTAAATTCCCAAGAAGTTTCGTAATATCTGAGGACTCGAGAAACAATCAAAACACATTTGTACGACAAAATAAATGAAATGCCATATGACGTACGACATATATTTTCCTGCAAAACGCCAAATTCCAATCGATATTTCATAGTGAGTCGTTGATTAGTGTTGCTGTTCCCTTTTGTGTTTTGCGCGACAATTTCAAGAGCTCGCTGTCTTGAAGGTTTAAGTCATGAAGATAAAGATTTAAAAGTTGAAAAGTGTTTCGTTGGTTCAATCTCTCAGTGAAGGGAAAGAGTCTCAAAAACAACACCAACAATAACAAATGGATCTTCTTTTAAGGCCAAACAGTTTGATTGTCACTAAATTTTTTGCTGAAGTGAAATATTTATGACTCGGGCCGTCAAAGGAGTGATATCAACACACCAAAACATTAGTAAAGTTAATCGCACCGAATATTACTTTGGACGTTAAATGAAAACTTGAACATTGCTGCTTTCGGTAGCAATGTTCTAGTTTTCATTACCTTCGAACTATTAGTCGGTGCAATTACCGTGGCAAATGTTTTCGTGTGTTGATATCACTCCTTTGAAAGTCCGAACCATTCGGAACGTGGCGGTCCCTTTTACCAGTTTTGATTTTTTATATGATATTTATGACACGCTCCAAATACCAACTTTTGTTGATCTATATCAATTCTTCCGGAAACTACTGGGATTTTAAAGTTTGACGTTTAACATGGAAGTTGAAACTGAAGCTTAAACAAGAACCGCTATCGTGATCGATGATAAATGGAAGCATTTGGTGATAAGATAAGAATACATTAATTCTTCCCCTCAAAAGTTAGAATACTTTTAAAAGAAAATTAAAGCGAAATATTTTTATTTTAAGTATATTTGAAGTCAATCAATACTTTATGGTCAAAAACTGATGATGTTCAGCCAAAGAACAGAAATTAATGCAAGAAACTGTTATTTACAATGTCTGAGATATATTACGTTTGTCTGAATGTGCGAATTCAGTAAAATAAAAGTTGATCTGGCGAGCTTGCTGACCAGGCTCTGAAATGTCCATGTAGGTGATTATGATAAACAGTATCTTAATCTTCTTTTAAAATATTCCACTTTGATTCAGAAGAAGAATGATATCCTGGTTCCTCCTGCTCATCATCTCATACATGACAATATCTTCCAGACATGAAAAATCTGTATTCTATGTAAACCATTTGCTGCAATTTTCATTTGCAATACCAATTGATAGGCAGACAATTCTAGCCAAACTCGCCTCCATAGGGGCTCCATTGTATTTTTTCGTTTACTAGGAAAATGTGATTTCACATTGCATATTCTATGTGAGACACTGGAATATGAATGCCCTGTCTGGTCCCCATACCTCGTATAAGATATAGAACGTTTTGAGTCTGTACGGCCACGATTCACCAAAATGTTGCCAGGCATGCAAAACTTGCTATTGTATTGCTTACGTTTAAAAAGGACGGGACTCGATTTCCGAAAACTCAAAAGGCTAAATTTATCATTTCTCAGTTTGGATCTCTCTCTTTTTTTATTATAGCCCTGCTCTTTGGTCCGTGGTCATTGTTTTAAATTAACCATTCCTGCTACCAAACTGGATAGGCAGCGTCACTTTTTGCCATGAGAGTGATCCCAGTATGTAATTCTTTGGCTGAGAAAACCGTTACTGCGAAATCTGTTAACAGTTTTAGGATTTTTATTTTATTTAGAAAGCTTGACTATTTTTAAAACGGCCAGAATACTGTAAGTTAACATAGCTTTTGGTTTCTTGTTTTTTGTAGGAAACTTATGGACTACTATTAAGTTTGGACTGGGGTTAGTGGCTTTCAGCCCTTCCTGCTCCAAGTCAATTTTTACAGTTACTTTTAGGCCGTGTTACTATGGCTCAGCGGTAGGACCTCGGCCTTTGGTTTCAAAGGGACGTATAAGTCCAAAAGGCAACGTAAATAAGTTTGCGTATGTATTTAGTTATCTCTTGTTGTGCTGTTGTGAGTTTAATTCCGGATCTCAACGTTGAAATTAAGCCATACCAGCCAATATCTGAAATGACTGATGTAATTTGTTCGCCAAATTTTCTGCTTATTTACTGCTATTATACATGCTGAATTCTACCATGAAAACAAATAAAACTTCGTAATAAACATGGGTCCAATTCTGCTTCGTTTTAGAATTAGACCTTGCCGTAGGTAATGAACTTTTGAATTATTACAGTCATGGTAGAAGGAATCACCAATTGACGACATTTGTGAAATCTGCCAAGCCCAAAGTCCACATGACGTCAAACTGTAATGAGCTATTGTCAATCCAAAATGAATACTCATTGTTAGTTGAGATGATGCTATTTGATCAATTGTTGTAATAATATATAGCTATGTATTGTCTGTACATAATGCTTCACTTCAATTATAATGGCTCGTAATCTTTTGCCTGGTGCTCCAAACAATTAGGTATTAGCCTAAACTTCATCCGCCTCAGTCTGCCCTCCAGCCAATCCTGATCCAAAGGTATTTTCGGCCGATTAATTTGAATTATTCCCTAACCACTCTAATCCCCAGACTTAACATCAAACCGAACCAACCCTGTTGTTCGTTTAGCACTGCAACCCCGAATCCATTTTCCCTAGCCGTGAAAACATGAATTAACCCGAAATTTAAGAATCCATCATGTCCCAAGTAAGTCTCATGCTGTTTGTATTCCATTTTAGGCGCTAGGCCAGGGTTAATATCGCCCTTGAACGTCAGACGAGCCTGATCCTATTATCGCTCATGTTTTAGGATTAAAGCATAACCAAAACTGAACCTTGACTGCTAGCCATATTCCATCAATTTAGCGTAAATTGGAATTCACGGGAACCTTTGACTAGTCCCACCACACGTTACTTTGCAGGTCCCTTGACTGTGGATTTGGCTTAGGGGAAAACAGTGGCACGTATCTGCTAACCCCACAGTGCCTTTG
>JAHWFP010086586.1:0-19313 GCA_023313725.1 Lithobius niger
TGTATAGTACTCTGTATCCTACGGCGTGCAAGCAACGACGAGCCCCTATCGTTAGAACGAACTGCATGCTACATCAGGATGCTAGGAGTTTAAAGTTATGCGAACTTTTGATTAATATTTAAAATAAAATAAAATTTTCTTATAAGTGATATGCGTTCGTATTGAAATACTGGTTATTATTTTTAGAATCCGCAATGGGTCGCCACGTAAATGCACAGAAGAACTGTGATTCCTCATACGTAGCAGCTGTAAATAAGTAAGTTTTCTTCATAGAATTTCGGTGTCCTCCTAGGTGCAGGTGAAGGTAGTAAAGGGTAGGAGGATTTAGGCTTTATGGCACGTCGACAGCTATAAGATGATTAGCTCCAACCTCAGTTACAGAGCAGTGATCCAGGTTTCCACTGTGCCACACATTACGGAGATGTTAAATAAACCCCAAATCTAGATTATTTCATACATTAGTACCTCCAGCAAAAATAAAAAAAAAAAAAAAAAAACCTGGACAGGAGGAGAGACTTATTGACTAATTAACGTGCTAAAAGTCTCGTGGAAGATGTAATTGGGACGAACGCCATCAAGATGGTTACAGTTGGGTACCACTGATGGATCTCAAGTTGCCGGTGACACCAATAACATTCAGGAGGGGTATCCTTTTAAAAGGAAGCAATGTGTAAGGCTGGTGTGACCAGTCCGCAAACGTGCCATTCTCGGCGAGTGCGGCGACATGTCGAGTGCCATGCCTGGACAGTACCTTTAACAGCCCACAACTTATTACCATATTGTTTGTTCCACAAGACCTGCCAAGCAGCTAGCAGCTACAGATGTTAGTGTGACGCTGATAGCTTACATGTCGTTTTTTTTTATATATCTGTTCCTTTAGAGCTGTAAGTTTTTGAAGGCTTATTTCCATATTTTAAATGCTTAAGCGTTCCCACTAATGTATCATAGCTATAAGAATGGTATTAGGGCGCATTTACGCAACATGTCGCCTTCGCCTTCTCGCAGCTGGAAGCTAGAAATCGTGTAAAACTCCAACATGAGGGCGGTTTTAGCTCTGCCGGCCCGGAACGAACACAGTCAATATGTGAGTTCAGAAGCTACTGGAAAAATCGTTTCGTCAGGAGGAATTCTATATCTTTTTGTCACGGATTATAAGACTACAAGCACTTGCTCAAACGATGTCGGATTTAGCTAATCCAGGTAGCGCGTTGTTACCAAGGCAACGACACAGTCGTCATCGCGATTAAATTCTAGCTACGAGAATGCAGAGGTGAGTCATTGCGTAAACGCGCCCTTATGCTGGTTTGGATCTAGCCACTGATAGAATTTTTACTGTTAGTAAACTAGCTACGATTTAAATTTTGTGCACTCTTGGTTTAATTATTGATTTATTATTATTGTTTTGAGAATGCTTCAAGTCGTACAGACTCGCAGTGTGAGTCCTTGGCTATGGCCAGACTCTCTATTTGCCCTCAGCAAAACTGGAAGGACCCAAAAGACATGCCTTCACACACTTCACTCTTTCACAGAAAAGGTACGTATGCTATTATTGCTACGAATACTTACCATCAAGAGTTGTATGTGGGGTATAGTTATCAAAACTGTTTCTCCCAACACACAAGGAGTGCAGTGTTAGAATTAGATTAGCAGTAGTGCTCAAGATGGCACCTCATGCAGTTAGCAGCGCTAAAGGGCACGCAGAGCACACATGAGCAAGTTGGCAAACTTCCGGTTTCGGGTACGTGACTACTGACGTCATTTCCCGCAGGTAAAGACAAATGAAAAAATATATTTTCAGTTTTGATCTCGGATGGTATTGTACTTCGAGCTACTGCAGTGGGCCTTGACTCAGTAGGGGCTCAGAGCACGCAAGCGACAGATGGCCCTGGCTCTTATAGTGAGCTCCCAGATGCCTACAGTGGGCCTAGGCCTGATTTTAAATGGAGCTGAAGGCACACCAGTGCCAGATGACCTTGGTTTTCATATGGAACTTTGAGCTATCTACATGGCCTTTACGAAAACTTGTTTGAAATGTAAAAAAAAAATCAGTTTCATTTTCGACAGCAACAACATGAAATAAGCTCAGTTGTAAAAATTCGGCTGTAAAAAAAAAATTAAAAGACAAAGCATTGTTTCATGTTTTATTCGCAGTCCATGATGTTACACATTAAGTATGCTCGTAGTATGGATATAGGCATTTTCCATTTTTTACCCAATGTGCAAAGACATTGGCATTTTTGACATTAGTCAACCATGTGAAGTAGTCCTAAATAGTTCTCTTCTTTACAGACTAAGGAATAATTGCTGGAACCCGTGTAGTTAAATACCGTATTTCCTCTACGTAGGCCATTGGATCAGGAGTGACCAGAAAATAACAAATGAAAACCTGGAGCCCTTCCGGTGTGATCGGCAAACTAACATTCCCCTCCTTATACTGGCGGTTTGCCAGTTTCATACTCTCCTATACCATGCGCCATGGCTGTTTGTTGTGACATGCACGTCACGTGACTGGGCTAGTTCAATCAGATGGCCA
Source organism: Lithobius niger (assembly GCA_023313725.1). Lineage (NCBI taxonomy): Eukaryota > Metazoa > Arthropoda > Chilopoda > Lithobiomorpha > Lithobiidae > Lithobius > Lithobius niger. Next base: position 2,534 of record JAHWFP010086586.1, read on the forward strand.
AACAGCCGGTGTTCTCGTTCGTCATTGGCTAACTCATGGTGACGTCACAGCAAACAGCCATTGAGCGTGGTATAAACCAACCAAACTCTGAGAGATCCTAGAGTTTTATGAAACCTGATGAAACAGCGGGTTATTTCACCGCAGTATCCTGACCAGTGAGTAGGTGTTGCAAGTTCTTTTTCCGGGTTTCCTCCTTGCTGTTTCTGATGAGGCCTGATCAGAATCTATCAGTCAAGTATGATGAGAGCTTCATCACTCTGCAACATTGATGCAAATGGTAATAACCGATTGTTTTGAAACTGACAGATTATGCAGACGCAGGCATAGGATAGTAAGAAACTATGGCGGAAGATTCCTGCGAAGACCAGAACTTCTTAATTTTCAACCATTTTTATGGAGATTCTGTGTGTAAGTGTATCCTCCAGCTTTGGCTAGTCTGCATTCGTACCCGCTAGCCCCAAAACGTTTCGAAAAAGGTTCGCAAATAAAATGCATATATTTGCATCTCCAAGGCCTGGGTAGGTTCCGGCGAGTTTGAAGCAGGAGGAACCGCCTAAGGAAACGATGCTATAGGAGAGAATTGCTGTAGCAGTCAACTGAAATAAAGGGACTCGGGGGTTAAACTTGTGCAATGTACACTTGTGATTTTCTCACCATTCTGTGCCTTATGGAGGAATTAATTAGTTCGCGTACTAGCCCTAGTTTGGCATTTGCACGCACTTAGTAAGTTTGTGGAGTATATATTTGATAGCTCAAATTATAGACCAAAATGTATGTAGGCATTAGGCCTAAATGTAGGCCTAATTACATGTGGCGCCCGTCAGAGCAATGTAGATTAGGAGGTAGTGACGCTTTCCTGAAAACATGTTATAAACTAATACCTGCTTTCATCAACAGCCCAGAGGCAGCACACTTCCGGTGCTCGTAGCCAGCGAAACTTGAAATAAAAAATGGCGGCATCGTTACCATGGTAATAGCGACAATACCTGTGAAAATTGATGAAATACTCGAGCGTGGGCAACAGCCAAGTTGAAGAACTTATTCCGTGTTCGATTCAATCCATGTGTATAGTTCGTTACAATAAACATGAACCATGGAAGAAGCTTTTGCCTGAAGAGCCGCTCATCACGCTTCTCTGAACACAAAATCATTCGTTATACTTAGCTCCACTCATAACGACAACCCGTCTTAAAACTGAATGGTGGATTTAAAAAAATTAACTTGATCAGCTAGTTCTGATCTTTTTAAAAATTATTTTAATGTCCAAATCTGACTTATGATACATTTTAAGCGATTAATTTTGCAATCTTATCGTGATCAATTTGTTTTAATAACGCTAAATAGTTTTGATCTCCATGATGCTTTGTGCTTCCTGGTACTTGACGACAGCACCATCTGGGGGTTACTAGTTTCATCTGAATGTTTACCGTTGTCGGAGAAAGACTGGCATTACCTACATATTCTACCCCGAGCCAGAGGAGTATCACCATATTACCACTGTACTTCCCAGCGTAGGGGGAAAACCTACTCCAGTTTTCACTCTACCCTCAAACCCACCCAACCCATAATGTGGACTAGCCAAGGATTAGCAGATATAGTTAATATCCGTACTAATTTTATCTCCACACGGCCAAAGCCAAAATAGACCATCTTAAAGTGGCACGATCACCAGCTGAAGGTAGGCAGATTCTGGCAACATCTAGCACTATCTAGCACTTGCTTGCACCAGGTGAAGGAATGCACAACAGCATTTCTTTTAACGAAACAAACAAGCCAATCCCTCCATAATTATTGAGTGAAAATTTGATTCATCCTTGTGCACCCGGGAGCAAGTTGTAAAGGTTGACAATATCACTGCGGCTAAATGGCACTATGGTATTTTCGTTTGCTGGTCTGTATGAAGTGCAGAATGATCATAGGTAGAAACTATGGTAAAGTGGCGAGTTCGGCTGGACTACAGTTCTATACCTAGCAAGTATGTGCTCATATTCCTCCAGCCCCAAACTCTTCTAAGCCTACCAACCCTTCATGTAGCCAAAAATACTATACAGTGGCTCCTTCCACGTCCACTGTGGCTCGCTTCCTATCTCATCTCATGCCTGATTCGTGGAGCTTAACGTGTGACCAGACTATACACTTGACCCATCCAAAACCATAAATGTTCCAGCTTATGAAATTGAACAAGAAACTATCGGTCTATATTCCTGTCCAAACAAATAATAAATGAATGAAAACATGAACATGACCATAATATTTTCATATCAAAAGTTAAATTGAGGAAGAAACTGAACATGAATGGTTATATTTCTGTCTAAACGAAGTATTAACGCTAAAACCACAGGTACCGCTTGTATTAACGCTAAAACCACTTCTAAAAGTTAAACTGAATTTTCTTCAGCATATTGGTGTAGGCCTACGGGGATTTTTTTTTTTTTGGGGGGGGGGGGGGCGATTGAACTTGTGACCACCAATTTTTTGACAACCCATCATTTACAAGATCCTAAAACGAAATCTTGACTCCCCCATCAATACCCAAAAATAATATCTTATCCCTCCTAGTGTTAATAATTGCGTTATTTGAACAAGAATGTAGCTCGTTCACGTCCAGATACTTACTCATTAAATTTACACGCAAAATACTAGTGATGTCCCTGTTTATAGTTGATTTACAGGGTAACATAAATCACTCATCATGTCCAGTTTCTCGATCATTAAGTTTACACGTGAAAGTACTAGTGATGTCCCCTGATTATGGTTGATTTGGACGGGAATATAAACCACTCGCATCCATTTTTTTTCAACAATCTTTCTCAAAACTCGCGTCCAGATTCTTGTTCATTAAGTTTACACGTGAAAATACTAGTGATGTGTCTACTTATAGTTGATTTGGACGGGAATATAAATTACTCGTGTGCAGTTTCTCGCTCAATTTTATAAACTGGGACATTCGTTGCTTGGACGGGAAAAATGCATAGTCAGGTCACACGTCAAGTTCTGTTGCCAAAGCTCAAGACCAATCATTCATGATACCTGAAAAAAAAGAGCCACGGTGAACGTGGAAGAAGCCACTAAGAACGTAATAAGTTTTAAAATTTAGCATATGGGACCACAGAGTAATATTCATAATTATTATGCAGGTAATTCGAGAGCGTCGGGAAGAACCAAGATCCAATGAACATCATTCTAATCTTGAAAACGAAGAGGTTATGGGTAAAAGGCGACGTTTGGCTTTCTTAGATCTCCTTTTAGAAGCTTCGAATGACGGCCGAGTTCTCAGTGATCTCGACATTAGAGAGGAAGTGGATACGTTCATGTTTGAGGTAAGACAATGGATGAGAATTCGTTAAATAGCTTTCAAATGCACAAGATGACTGGACGTTCTGAATGTTGTGGACTAACGGTATGCATCACTGCGTATGAGCTCAGACTCCACAGGTACCTGTACAGTTTGTTTAGTGGCAGGCACATTCAGGACACGCTCCGTATACTTCCAGTACCAATACGACCAACTGATTGTAGTCGATAATATCGAAACTGGTGTGGGGCCTTTTAAACAGGCCAGCAAGGAGTAGTCAGACACGCATAATTTCCACCCTTTCCATCAATTTTCGTGTCAGTGGTTCTGCAACGTTATGCTGTCGTTTTCATCAGAGCACTATGAGCAAGCGAAACTGTCTCTTGCCATTGATACATCCATCGTTGCACAACGCATCTTCCCAAACATCTAATAATCGTGCCTGGCAGTATACACAGTGTGTTTGTGTGTACTACCATTACACACACTCTGTATACTGCTAGCTAAGATTATTAGATGTTTGGGAGGATGCGGTTTTGCAACAATGGGTGTATCACTGGCAAGAGACAGTTTAGCCCGCTTGTAGCGCCCTGACGAAAACGATAGCATTACGCGGCAGTACAAATGGTGGAAACGAAGGCTGGAAAAAACGGTGGAAATGGTGGAAATGATGCTCGTCTGGCTACTCCTTGCTGGCCTCTTCAACGGCCTCACACCAGTTTCAATATTATGGACAACGATCAGTTGGTCACGGATTACTTGGAAAGTAAATTGAAACGAATAATGCACTGAATTTTATCCTAAATAAATATATATCCTAATCCAGAGGCTCGAGTTCGAATTGGCCAGCCGAAGTGTAAGCCAAATGATGCCCAGCCACTTCGCGGTAAGATTGATCCATAACGGTTGCATCTCGGTGGCCCTCAAATGAGGTTTTTCACTATTAACACCTTCCGTTGTGCTGTATTTACATGACTGCAACAGCATTATAGTGCTACTTCCTCTATTATTTCCGTTGTGCTGCATCGCCAGCTCATTATGTCATTTACAATCACTACATTTACATGACCTTTTTGAAGTTCTTCAGAGGAATGCGCGTCGCGTCCATGTCGCCTCCGTTAGTCTTGTAAACACCAGTTCATAGCGCTTTCTCCAGCTAGCAATACAGAATCCGAAGCGCTTCTTGGAACTGGATTGGGAGTCTGATGCACATCGCCTTTAATCATGTAAACACTCGCAATCGCATTGAGACGTCGGAGAAAGCCTGGTAAAGATGGCGGACACAGTTACGGCACCCAAGTGATTTTTGCTGGTGCCACTCGAATTTTAAGTAAATAACTGAAAGTAAGTGTAAATGACTACCATTAAGACTTGCATACGTTTGATTATTTGAGTTTAAGTTGACCTAGTTTACTTCATGCAGGGGAGCAGCATGGGACTTGCTCACTATTTCCCAAAGGAGGGCAGGAAGAAAGGGTTTTTGAACGTACTGGCCTGAATTGACTTCCTTAGTGGAATGGCCCTAATCACGGTCTTGTGTCTTGTAAACAGTTGTCGTTTTTTAATGTGCATTTCAAAGCGCATCGCAAAAATGCACTTTCTTGTAGCTATGTAAACGAAATGATTATCGTGCAGCTTCGTGCCGCGAGTCCTCGTATGCGAGTTACAGCTGAGAAAGCAGGACGTCTATTAGAAAGTTGCATCCTCCCAAACATCTGATAAATGGTGTGGGGGCTGAACTGGTGCACAGTAACATGTACAACCAGTGCACAGCACCTTCAGGGAGTATTTAGGCATAAGTTCAGCTTAGCCCAGCACCTTATAACTTGACAAATTTGCTACACGCTCACAGACTATTTTCTGAAGCAGCCAAGTGAATTACAGGTAACGGAAAGGTGGTTTGGGCATGGAAAGGTGATAAAAAGTAAGTAGACCTCCCCATACTCATAGGTTTTTAAAAGTCTTTTCACTATGGCGGCACCCATTGAAGTTGAATTCATACTCCTCCAGCCCCCTATTTCACGAGTTATTGGAGTCGCACACCTTTTTCGCTTCGAGGGGCTTACTTTTGCACTAATCACGGCTTTTTATTGCATTCTGCAAATTCTATTATCGGCTAGAATTTCAAAATCTGTAAGGAGTTGAGTGGCGGAAAGGAGTTGAATGCTAAAACGTAGAAATTATCTTACATATTTCATGAAAGAGAGAGTGGAATTCGGTTTGAGAATTTGTGTTTTCTTTCGCCGAAGTAATTTCGTTTTACTATTTAGATTTACGATTTCAATTTACCAAGTAATTTCGATTTATGATGTTTAGTTTTACAATGTTTATGATGTTTGGCATAGCGATTCTAGCCCCCATCGCATTTCACCATTCTACGAAATGGGTTGTTATTTCGTATATTAAGTAGGCCTATAACCCTCATTTTTGCCATTCATAAACGAATTTAAAACGTCAAGCTCTGAAGTTTGACGACAAGCCGCTTCGTGTTTCCATAAAAGTCTGAAGAATTCCCAAAGGTGACGTCATTGAACTAATATGGGCGCAACGAGAGTGAAACATACTGATCTATGGTTTGTTTGTCAGCGACCATTCGTTAACGACTAAAGGCTTGATTTATATAAGTATTCGGCAGAGTGGTGTGGTCTTGTTAGTGTAAGGCGAGCTTGGTGCTAGTTACGCGATAAGAAAACAATTCTGGATGAAGGAACATGGGATTTTATACCGTGGTTAGACACTGTCCATGGGCTTTGAAGTGTTGGGCATGGTAAAGTAGGCAAGTGCTCAAATTTAATTGTTACTATGAACTTTGTTATAATCCTTTTTTTTTACATTTGTGCTCCAGGGCCACGACACAACAGCGTCTGCGTTAACCTCCACTTTGTTCCTCCTTGGAACTCATCTAGAGATTCAACAAAAAGTTCAAGAAGAACTGGACTCTGTTTTAGGAGACACCAGATGTCGAGTAACATTGGAAGATCTGAAGTCTCTAAAATATTTAGAACGTTGCATAAAGGTATCAAATAGTTTTGTATGCCTAATACTAAGCTGTCCGTGGCCAATAGTAAGACCGGTAAAACTGGGGCAACTGTCCTTGGGATATGGGGCTCAGTTGTTGTTTATTGTTTTACATATTGTTAGTTGGCAACAAGCTCTCCGTTGAAGAAAACAACTAGCAATAACTGAATAAAGGCACTGTGGTGTTGACTTTGGGTTGGTTTAGCTCACAGCATCAGTCAAAAACAGTTTTTTTCGAAAATCTTGCTAAAAAAATTACCAATTTTGATGTACTGTACATCATTTTAACTATTTTTTTTTAGAACTGCGTAATGGTGCTAACCTCACGTCTGTAACTTAGTTTTTATTCCAGTTATTTATCATAAAGCCAAAAAAAATTAATCCTGTGTTTAAGTCATCTTCCTTACTCACGAAGCCATTGAGATTCATTTATTTCATTTATTTAGATTCATTTCGTTTTTTCAACATAAATGAAGACAGTAAGGCCAAAAAAGTGAATCTTCAATTCTGTACCTTTATTTTTATATATTCATCTAAATTTTAACCTTTTTCCCCTAAGGCCTGAGGATTGATATTGGATTTGATACCCCATTGGATATCATACTGGGCACCAATACAGTTGGTATTGGCTTTGGCAGAAGCAAAAGTATGAGTGTCAGGCCGCTTTTAGTTGACAACCTATTCAACCAATAACTGTTCACAGTGTTGGCTCCATTTTTGTGGTGTTGGAGCTTAAGTTGCTCTAACTAACACTGACTAAGTATTGACATGACATGTATAGATATCTAAAGTGGCCTTATCACCACTAATTATGTCTGTTCCATGCACACCCGCTAGGGCATGCAACTCTATGGAAGATACTACCTGATATGTTAAACCTCAGCCACTCTGTCACTGAGTGTCTCATGCGCACATTAGGGGTGTAACACTTAACTGAATGCCAACAAGCATTACATTGGCGACAAAGGTAAAACGTTAATATTTAAACTTAAACTAAACTACTAGAACTGGATTAAATTCCAGACTGGTACTGTTAATTAAAATTAACTGGTAAACCCAGGCATTAGCTACGGGGCACAATTTTAGGGAATGAAAACCAAGTACCTTCAGGATCCAGGATTTATAATAATAATAATAATAATAATAATATTTGTCGCAATTGCAACAGGTCTGGCAAGGACCCTAGGAAAGATCACTGACAGCCAGCCTAAATTATAAAAAAAAAGACAATTACATAAAGTGATAAAAGTATAGCCAGGGGAAGGTAAGGGAATAGGTATGGGGACACGAATGCCTTACCACCAAGGTAAGACCTGCCAGGGACTCTAAGGTCCCCGATGGCATCGCCAAACGTGTTGGACAAGGGAGAGGTAAAAAAAAAAACTGCTCAGTTGCTGCTAGTAAACTGAGTGCTCGAGGTGGCTGCATGGATAGCAGTTGAAAGTAGGTGAAGCAGACGTTTGAACAGTTTCTTTGTTTGCCAGCGAGGAAACGATGCCAACCTGTTCTTTTGAATGTAAAGGGGGGTATTTGATTGAAGGTTAAGTCCCATGAAAGTTTCGATTTCGGAGCTAGTGAAAAAAGCTTGTGCCAAGTACGCGAAATATTTTTTTCCGTAGGGTACAAGTTGCTCAGAAAATCACAAGTTGCCGGGAGTACCACTTTTTTCACATGTTTTCACATTCCCGTTTTTCATTTTTTCCCCCGTTTTTTTTATTTTATTCACATTTTTCACAAATCAGCTTTTATTTTTTTGCGCATTTTTCATGTATACCTACTTTTCATTTTTGTATCACCATTTCTTCGTTTTCATATATCACACCAGTTTCACAATTCTTTAATCAAAATATTTCTTTTCCAGTAACCATTGTAATTGCACCGAAATTTCACTCAAGAGAGCAAAAGCGGAATTCAAAGCAATTCCGCCCGTAAAAATAACCAATTATTTTTCGTTTTCTAACCACAGACTTGACTACTTCATGCCGGGCCCAAAATTAGGGCGGATAATTTGATTGGTTTTACTTCGTTTGAGCGATTTCCTTTTTTTTTTCTATTGTTTTTACTTCGTTTGTATGTTTTGCTTTTTTTTTCATTGTTTTTACTTGTTTATGCCTTTTGCCATTTTTTTTCATTATTTTAACTTCGTTTGTGAATTTGCCTTTTTTTCATTGTTTTTTACTTCACTTTGTGCGTTTTGCCTTTTTTTCACACCAGCACTCATATTTTTTACATTTTTTCACGTTTTTCACGTTTTTGTTTGCCACTGGAAAATTTTCCATTTTTTTCACATTTTTCAGATTTTTTTCACATTTTTTTCATCCCTGCTTGAAGTAAAATCATGTGCCTTGAATGACTGCTCTAGCAATTCTATCCCAACCATATTAATACGGGCAGTTCCTCCAGTTTCGTATTTTCCTGAATCTATTCAACTCTTGCTTACAGGAATCCTTACGATTGTTTCCACCTGTTACAGGGATTGCGAGAAAATTAAGCGAAGATATCAACATTGGTAATGATTTGCTCCAAACTTTTGAAGTTCAGTTAAAACATGTTTTCTGTTAGCTCGTCAGTATGTTAACGTTTTCTACAGTGAACTCTTAACACGATTCTATCTTTATTATTTTTTTTAAGATGGACAAATTATTCCTGGAGGTGTAACAGCAATTGTTTCCATCTATACCCTCCATCGGAATCCAGAACATTTCAGTCAACCGGAAATCTTCAACCCTGATCGGTTTCTTCCTGAATATAGTGACAGACGACATCCTTACGCCTATCTTCCTTTTTCAGCAGGCCCACGCAACTGCATTGGTAAGGCTTACCGATTGAACAGGACAGTACAGAATTGTTAAAAAGAAACATACCTTCCCCACGTAATACAGATCAGTTTGTCTTGCTACCCCGCATGCAGTACAATCACAACGATTTATCTGCCCTTCTTTAATCTTTTGGTATAATTCAATTTTAAAACATGGCGGTTAGAAGACAATGTTTTCTCACTCCCCCACACACAGTACAAACACTATGTTTTTCCATTTGTTTAACCTTTCGATATAATTCAGTTTTAAAACGTGGCAGTTTGAAGATGAATTTTTTTTATTTTACGCAAATCCTATGCTGAATTCAACTATTTAGAAATCAATTGGCGAGTTTAGTTATTAAAACTATAGGATACATCTTAACGAAGGTTCTTTGTGTACGAGCCGATTTAGATTTTTAAAAAACTGTGCGCTTCGTGCGTGAAATGGAGTTTTTTTCTGCCAATCGGCATTATGTATGATTCTGTGTTTACATCCTACCAGAAATGGAAAATGGGACACTTTTTCCGACCTATGAACCACGTGACCTACTCAAATGTTGATCTGTGACCGGTTCCCTCCATTGCCCACGTATTAAAAACGAAATATTGTAGGGTTAAAGGGCCTAACAGTTAAGGGACAAGCTCTAAAACGTGCCGTGGTGGTCGTCTAGGGGTTGCAGGAATTCCAAATTTACTTAAGCGGATGGATTAAAGGCTAGTAGTCGTGGTTCAGATTTGGGGTGTTGGTTTTAATTTAACATTAGAGCGATGGAGTGCTCGGGCTCGCCTGAAATTCTTGGGCGACACTAACCTAGGCTTAAGGCCTTAAATGGAACGTCAACGGCATTAGGCTAACTTGGGGAAATTTAGATTTACAAGTTTCGGGAAAATTTGGTTAAGTTGATGACTGCTGAATTAAGTTGTAACGGGGTTGCAGTGGTGTACTGACAACAGGATGGGTCTAGTTTGAGTTTAAGTTGGGGATGGGGGGAAATTGGGGAAAATTTCTAATGTTAGGGCCGAAATTACCTTTTGATGCGGGGAGTTGGAGAGTTGGAGCCGGAATGGAATTTTAGGTTAATAGCTAATTGTTAGGAGCACCCGGCGGATGATCAAACGAGCTCGAGCGTTACAATTGATTGAATTACGTACAGACAAATCAGTGTTATGTTTTGTTACAATAATTGATCAGATCGATTATCGACTAACAATTGAGTATTAAATTTCGACAATGGCATATTACAAATTGACGTCAGGTGGACTTCGGTCTTGGGAGATTTCACAATGACGTCAGTTGTGGCCTTGTTGGGGTGGTAAAATTCCAACGTCGAAATCCGGGATTAAACTCGCAACATAATCCCCCGGCCGAAAAAAAAATTTCGATGGTTCCATCCATCGAGTTGTTGTAAATTTGACATGAAAAGAAACATACATCAATTATGAGACTCGACACCAAAAACGATTTTAAGGATGAACTGAATAAGAGGTACTGGCGCAAAAATGAAAAATATAACCCAGTATTATAGGTTATGTTATAAAGGACACCTAATGAACAATAACAATGTTGGTGTCAATTCATAAATAATCTTACATAGTATATTACATTAATATGATTAGAAGCCCAGGTGCACCAGTTCCACCTAAAAAGAAAATAAAAATTACCTAGGCGTAATGTCCAACTGCGCTTTTGTGATAGGTAGAAATTAAATGATTTCAAATGGTCGACCTGATTTTATTTAGTAAAATGTTTAGGTGAGATTTTACGCATCTCAATACATCAGGGTCGCCGGACAGAACAGTTAAAAAAAATTCGTGTTTCATCCGTGAGGTTTTGAATTTAAATTTACTACCCAAGCGCATTGAGAATTCATCTTTAAAATGGGGTACTATTTACAAGGGGGTTATTTTCTCCATACGATTCCCTCTTACGGGACTGTTGCAAAGTGCAAACAGATAAAAATGGCTGTAACGCCGCATTAAATCAAAGGTAATTGGCCATGGATAATATGCGTGAGTGCTGATGGTTTGTTTTCCCTTTTCTAAAAGAAAAAATCTTGAGTGGAGATTCAGGGAGATTGATTTGGTGGAAAATAATACTGACTGACAATCGTTACAATGTTACAAAACGAAATAAAACAAATGGTTGAGCAACTGGTTATTGTTGGATGTAGACAGGGATATTGTTGTCGTTGGATGATATGATAATGGCCTCGTCAAGAAGATTTTTTTGTCGTGAAAGCAAAAATAAAAGTTGTCGAATTGTGTTTGAGCAAATTTTATACAGTAATATTGATGGCGTAAACCGAGACTACAGGCGGTTTGCGAAGCGGCCTGAAAAGGCAGCCGTAGTCGAGGTTTACCAAAGAATTATTGGCTTATTCAGATATAAATTACAACATGATGTTATCTAATATGATGCTAATGTTACATATATTTATTAAATACGTAGCGTAAGCTGACAAATTCCTTTATCGGTAAATTTTCTTTCAAAGTAACGAAAGTCAGGGGTATTATTCAATCTTACTCACGAAACGCAGTTAGGCCATTAAGTGGACAATGACAGGAAAAATCGGCAAAGTGTAAATTGATCGGGAATTGTAGTTTGTCGAAATATGAAAAATCTATTCTAACGAGTTAAGGGTAAAAACTGCATGCAAATTTTGGCGTGCATTTAGCTTATGAGGAAGGGTTAGCAATTTTGCAGAATGCTGCAAATTTTCTTTTTGTGGGAAAAAGTGGGAATTGTTTTCAGCAAGGGTTATCACTTGTCAACTTTGCGTAACATCTCAAGAGCGTGCCCATCACACTGGGTCCTTGTTGGTTAACGTGCTGATTAATTTCCCAACGCGGACAATCAGGCTGACCACCTCTTTACAGAGCTTTCATGACCTGTCACAGAGCGGGCCACGGGTTTCTCCTAAATATAGGCCTCCTTTACCGTGATGGTGACGGTGGCAACCGAGCATACGAATGAGATGCTGGGAGTTGCAAACCCGAACGCAAGGCATCATTGAATTCGCCCAAATCATAAAATAATAACGGGACATAAAATTAAGAAAAAAAAAGTGGTTTAGTTATTTTAGTTGGGGAAGCTGTTGATGAATTTTTAGTAAACCCTATGTGGCGCCGATAAGCATCTAACGGACTCTAAAGTATGAACCTAATTGTTACGGTAGGTGCTTCTGAACCACGGCACTTGTAATATTTTAAAATCACCTACTCTTTACATGGAAAAAAAATTGTCGCCACAATATGGCGATATCAAGCTCAAAATTCCGAAAATTCAAGTTAACCTATTCCAAACGAAAATTCGCGATTTAACGCAGTCAATTATTGTTTTGAATGGCAAATCTGCCTGAATCTAAGGAGTTTAACATGAATAAAAAGTGCAACATTAAAATCCGCGATTTAACGCTTAAGACAATTGTAGTTTTGAACTTAATTATTCATAGCTGGAAAGAATTCACAGACTGCAATGACGGATTGGTCGAGGCGGTGTCAACTGCCAGCAGCGACTTCCCCCACCCTTTCGGCCGTTCCGCATTAAACAGTGATTGCTTCATTTTTCGGCTTGTTATTTTGAGTAATACGATACCGCTCAAGTGCCTTGGGGAAGAGTTGGGAGGGCATAAAATTTGTGGTTTGGGAGCTAATAGCATGATTTAAATGACCGCAGGTTAATTTTTTTGTCGGCCTCCATGCTTTTTTTAAATAGTGAAAATTGGTTCATGCGGATTTTGATCAACAGAAATTGATGAGTCTACACAAAATAAACAAAATGAAAATTTTTATAAGGATTCATCTGCACATGAACGATTTTAGGTGCCAGTGTCTAAACCAGGTATAAATAAAAGGTTGCACAGGTACAAGTCCCAAGGTGTTTAGATTGACAAAACATGACAAAATAAAATTTCGCAAATTCAGATTAAGACAATTCGAGCTAGTTATTAAAAGCCAAAAATTACAAACTTTCATTAGTCAAATTCTCCTGGAATCTCGTTAACGACCGGTCGTAAATTATTTACATGCTGGTATCCTTTTTGGACTAAACCAGTGGAAACTTCTTTCACCTTATAAACTAAGGGTGAAATCTTTTCCACAATAACAAATGGACCTATCCATCGTTTCTGCAATTTCGTAGCAAAGAAAGCATGTTTTTTGGATAAAAAATGAGATCTTACCCAAACAGTGTCGTTAACATTAAATTCCTGGGGTTTTGGTACCTTTTCATTGATTTTGGCGTATTCGTATTGTCTGTCTGACTGTCTTATCCTACGGACTTTCATTATTGCGCGATATAAATTGTTGCTAAGGGTAGCAGCCCAAAGGGGTACGGGTTGCTCGAGAGCTTCTGGGATTGGAGGCTCAATGCCTATATCAATTTCTCGGCCGAAGTTAAGATAGGCCGGTGTGAAACCCGTGCGGGTATCAACGGATGAGTTAATGCTCATGACAAACATTGGCAATTTCTCATCCCAATCCCTGGGGTTTTCGCTACAGAACTGTGCGATCAGTCGCCCCAATTTCTTACACTGAAGCTCTGCGGGCGAATTACTCGCAGGATGGTACAAAGTAGTTAATCGCTGCTTTATACCAAACCTACGGTATATCTCGCTAGTAATTCTCGCTGTGTACCCTGCAGCATTATCAGAAACCAAGACACGGGGGAGCCCGAAAATTGGAAATACTCTGGTAATTAGCAAGGTGACAAGGCTCTTAGCATCAAATTTTCGGCACGGGAAAGCCATAAGAAATGATGAAAAAAGATCTGATACTACGAGGATGTTTCTGTTTTTGCTGGGACTTCGTGTCATTGGAAGATTTTGCTTCCAATCAAGATGCAACGTGTGGAAGGGTTGCTGTAAAGGAATGGTGGCAAGCCTAGCAACATTCTGTGCGCCTCGGCCTTTGTGCTGTTGGCACGAGAGGCATGTTTTACAAAAACGTTGGACCAGCTTGCTCATTCTGGGGAAATAATAGGCACGTTTTAAGCGCCCCAGGGTCTTTCGAGCCCCGAAATGTCCCGCTGGAAGAGTTGAATGGTGTAACTCCAAAACTTGACGCTGCAAAGAGCGTGGCACAAAAATCTTAAGATCTGATGATTCCTCTAGATCTTCAGCAAGTTCTCGATAAATGAGTCCAGAACTTTCCTCGTAAATACAATTTTGCGAGAATTTATCAACAAACCTCTGAATTGCAAGCGTCTTTGCTTTCCAGGGTTTACCCTGCAAAGCTAAAGTTAATGTTGCCATGTATGGGTCTTTAGCAGTTTCCTCGGCAATTCGGGGAATTGTAAGTTGTTCTACATCAATGTTACAGTTAAAGCAATCATTGTTAAACAAGTATACAGATTCCCTGCCAGGAATTTTAACTTCAGTCAGTGGAGAGCTCACTTTCACTTCCTCGGCTTCCGCCTCGGATTCGTACAAACGTGAAAGCGAGTCCGCAGCACAATTCTCTGAACCTTTTCTGAACACGAGTTTTGCCTCCAAAGAAGACAAAAAGACAAGCCAGCGAGCTATTCGCCCCCTGTTGTTCTTTTTCGTGTCCATTAAGATTAAAGGATAATGATCCGTAGAAATTGTGATGTCACCACCTTCCACTAGATGGCGCCACTTCTTAAGCCCAAAAATGCATGCCAACATCTCACGATCAGAAGTAGTATAAAGACGCTCACTTTTCGAGAGTTTTCTTGATGCCATGTCAATTGTGACGTATTGATCGCTATCGGGTAACTTCTGGGCTAAAATACAACCAAGCCCAGAGCCGGATGCGTCCGCTAGTATGGTCCAAGGCAGGGTAGGGTCAGGGTGGGCCAGAGTTGGGGTATCCAGTAAGGCACTTTTAATGCCCTGGAATGCCTCTTCCTGACGGGAACCCCACTGAAAGTCTCGACCGTCACCACGTAACAAGTCGGTTAATGGGCTGGTCCTTTCGGCGAACCGATGGACGAAACGCCGTAGCCAGGACGCCAGGCCCATGAACTTTCGTACCTCATGCACACTAGTTGGGCGCGGATAGGCCTGTAAGGCTTTGATTTTACCAGGGTTAGCTTTGACACCATCGTCAGTTACCAAATATCCCAAGACAAGTAGCTCTTTTACGCAGAATTCCGATTTTTTAAAATTTCCAGATAAGCCTTCGGCTTCCATCATATTCAGGCCAGCCTCCAGCCCTAGCATGTGTTCTTTCCATTGCTTTGAAAGTAATCCAGCGTCGTCCACGTATTCCTGCCAACCTAGGTGGCGGATTGGATCGATGGCTTGAGCCATTGCGCGGCAAAAATTCGCCCCGCTATTTTTGAGCCCGTACTGAGCACGTTTACAAATGAATTGGCGGTCATGTGTGACGAAGGATGCAATTTTGCCACTCTCAGGGTCCATTGGAACGTGCCAATACCCGTCTGTCATATCCAAATTGCTACGAAATTTACACTGGTGATACTGAGCAATTAGGTGATCAATTAGGGGCAATGGAAAAGGGTCACGTGCCACTGAAACGTTTAAAAACGTGTAATTCGCGACAAGACGTGTTCTGCCGTCTTTTCTGGGCGCAAGAAACACTGGGACACAATGTTCACTGAACCCAGGAACTATAATGCCTTGGTCGAGCATGTTAGCGATATGCTCGTCGACCTTTTTACGTCCTAAAGCACTTAAAGGGTATGGGCGTTTTGCGACAGGAGGAGCTCCGCGAGTGTCAATTGTCATTGGTGGACAATGTTTAAATAGACCAGTTCTTTTTGAAAAAACATGCCTGTGAGAAAATAGCAAGCAAAATAATTCTTCTTTTTGTTCGGAAGTTAATCTTTCAATTGCATCAACTTTCGCACGGATCTCCTCCTCGCTGGGATGAAGTTCTGCATTAGCTAATATTGTGCCAACAGGTGGAGGAAGGTCTCGAAAAGGGTTCCTACGTAGGGCATAGGAGTACCCCGAGTAAGGTGCCCAGTACCAGTAATTTGATTTATAATTTAGCACCATGCCCGAATAAGTTAAAAAATCTGAACCTAAAATTACAGGCTGAATGGCGTTTGGCAGTAAAATTAGTGGGTGAGTGAAAGTTTTAGTTTTAATTTGGAATTTTACATTTAAAAATCCTTGACAAATTGTCCATTGACCGTTAGCCATCCGCACACGGAATTCTTTTTTATGAAAAATATTGCCAAGATTAATTAAATCCTCCTTTAATTCCTCGTCAATAAATGACAGGGAACTTCCTCCATCAATTAGCGAATCTGCAATGTCATCACCAATACGTACGCCTACATATCCACAAGAAGTAGCTTGTGGTTCGTTGGGACCGTTAATAATAACAGGTAATTCTTTATACAACACCTTTTGTCTATTTGGTTTATTAGAGTGCGACCCCCATGGAATGTCGTTTGGGTCATTCGGCACAGGTTGGGAACTGTACCAATGCGAACGTCGTTCGGACGCTGCCTCTCCAGCCACAGAAGAGCGTCCTATTCTTTTGGGAACTCTGGGGCTGTTGGATCTAACCCTTTGGTTGCAGAAGACATTTGGCTGACATTTTGACTAGCCGATTTACTAGCTACCCATGCAGCTCTGAGCTCAGGATGGGTAGTCCAGCAACGTTCTCCAATGTGCCCAACTTTGAAACAGACGTTGCAAGCCACTTGTTGTCGTTGTTTCGGGTTATAACTC
>JAHWFP010086600.1:0-10061 GCA_023313725.1 Lithobius niger
TTTCCAGAAAAATAGTAGGACTTTTCCAGAAAAATAGTAGGACTTTTCCAGAAAAATAGTAGGACTTTTCCAGAAAAATAGTAGGACTTTTCCAGAAAAATAGTAGGACTTTTCCAGAAAAATAGTAGGACTTTTCCAGAAAAATAGTAGGACTTTTCCAGAAAAATAGTAGAACTTTTCCAGAAAAATACTAGGACATTTCCAGAAAAATAGTAGGACTTTTCCAGAAAAATAGTAGGACTTTTCCAGAAAAATAGTAGGACTTTTCCAGAAAAGAAGTAGGACAACAGGAGCAACAATAATACTGTACAAATAAGTTACAGTCTCGCGCTTGTCTTGCTTTTATAGTTGCATTGGCGCACTGAATTTTTTCCGCCCATCTTTCTTTAATATATAGTCGTTTACAGTTCTCAGTTCCGATGGAGCTTTTGTGTAATGATATGCACCCTGATGTCATCAGCGCATTTTTAAGCGAGATTCCTCGTTCAACACCAGCATTTCCATGAGCTAAAGTGAGGCCGCATTTTACATCTTTTGCTAAGTGAGGTTAGTTTTTCACTCGGCTCCTTCAGTTGAAATATTTTTTTCCAGTAAGAGTCAATTCTTCGTAGTTAGTTCAACTTTGTTATGTTTTTCAACTTTTACAAGTCATCAGAAACATCAGAATCAATTGGATAACTTTTTCATTTTCATATTCCCCTGTCTGTTTCAAGTGGCCGCAAGGGATGCCCCATCATTTTAAGTATGCGCTGAAGTGCTTGTTGCAGAGATTTTGTCTTCTTTGCAACCCAGGTACGTTATATGCAGTCAAATGGTCCAAGACGCTCCAATTTTTTGAAAGTGGTGTCTTTTCTGTTTCAGAACCAATTTACATTTTTCGTTTAGCAAGAGATTTTTTTCTTCGCTTACGTTTATTGCCAAGAGAGTACTGCCTGTGACATTCTCTAGAACTTCTGGTTTTATAAATTGTCTAAGACATTGAAAAACAAGATCATTTAGTTTGTGTGTAGACTATATGCACCAAAGTAACTTAATTCTTTCTGTAAGAGTTTCATCAGAAAATTACCGAAGAATTCACAGCAGATATCTGAAACTGCATTTTTGGAAAAGAAGTAGAAACCTTGAAAACTGTAATAATTCTCTTGTAACAATCTGACTGGCTCAGCTTTGTTAGTTCAGATTGTATTTTGGTCTGCGTCTGTACCGAGTTTTACAAACTTTAGCATGTGATGCATTTTAAACTTTTTTAAAGTAGGAAAAGTAAGACATTTGTTAAAAAGTAGGACAAAAGTAGGACATTTACCAAAAAAGTAGGAAAAGTAGGACAACTGGAAGGCCTGAACAGTGTATTAATTAAATACATTAAGATTTTGTGAACGATTTTAGCGTTTGATATGACGACTTCAGACGGCCCAAAAGCTCGGCGGGAATCCTAAACAAGTTTTCTTTTGGAAAGACTAGTACATTTAGAGGGCAGAGGAACGTATCGGTATTGATCTAACCCGAAGTATAGCTAATGGACCTTTATGTTGTTTATTTCTCTCTCACTTTCGTGGTCTAACTTATCACACCACGCAGAAAGCATGCTTATCTCGATGACAGTATAGGTATGCCGCAGGAGACAGTCATTGGGTCCTTCTTGTTTCTACTAATTATCAGCCCATAGCAACCACTCGTTCTATCGCTCCCACTCGACCTCCTCTCCTCTCTTCGAATTCAGTGAATCGCTTCTTTTCGTGTCATTACTTCTCTCTGCGAACCGTCCCACTTCCTTACTTCCTTGAGCATTTGCACACAAGCAACTACCTCTCTTACAACTCCTAAACCTCGGGATCGTGTGTGGGAGATCTGCTTGCCGCCGCAACAGCCTCCAACTGCACGAAGACACTAAGAAGGATGAGATTGCCCACGGCTCATGAATCACAACCACGGGCTCGCAGTCGAAGGAAGAAGGGAACTAGGTATAGCAACCACCAACGATGACAACATCCTTTGGCATTTCAACTACTTTGAAAGAGGAAGTGAACTCTCTCAAGAAACGGTTTTAAAGAATGCACTATAGCCAACGAACGGCTGCAGTTGTCTGAAAAATACGGAAGTCTTTCTTCCCAGCTCATGGAAACTCGAGAGCAATTCAAGTCGAGTTACCCAGGATTTACAATGGCTTTGCAAATGTAACGCAGCTGCTACTATATGAACAAAACAAGGACTTCCTTCAAGACTACCAAACGGTTTCTACTATACAGTTAAATGGTACCATTATTCTTGAAAAAAACTACCAAACAAAGTTACCAAAAAAAAAAAGGCTCGGGAATGAACGAAAGAATACAGACTAGTATGTCTAGTCCAGTAAGGTAAAGAATCACAAATCTGGTCTATTAAGATCCAGCATTACTAACCTTTAGTTTCACATCAACCGCAAAAATTACATTTAAATAAATCAAACAAAACTACAGTCAAGTGTATCATGGCCGCCTGATGGTTAATACAAGTATCTTGCGTACAAAGTCCCGGGTTCGAGTCTAACCTCAACCACCCCTGGTATTTTCGAGAATAGAAGGGCCCCGTGATACTCGCGCTCACGTTGATTGTTAACAAGAAAAAGATCCTAGAAATTTCGGACTGGAATTACCTAGCAAAATTGTCTTTTTCGCCTTCTGGCACTTTGGCTGGCAGTGCATCAAACATCTAAAGTCAACAAGTGTTTATTCTGTGGCGTGATTGTTTTGCCAAATATGTGACACCAGAGACGTGCACTCAGGGAAGGGGGGGGGGGGGGCAGGCTCTAGCCCCTGCCCTCGTGGCAAAGTTCCCCTTTTTTTCTGAAAAAAGTGCCCTTTTTCGGTGCGGTGTTGTAAATGAGCCTAAAATACTTCAAAAAGGACAATATCGGCTAAGAAAGTGGGGTAAGAAAAAGAGATTGAAACACCAGATGAAAAAAAAAAAAGGTCCCCAGAAAAAGTTTGCCCAAGTCGGGGGCCTGTGCACGTCCCTGTTTGACACCAACACTGCCACACATACTCTGTGCTAACATGAACATTTTCGGTTTCAGTATCTCTTCAAAATTTGCAAATCTGGGTCGGCAAATGTTACCATTTAATTCTAACTTGACCTGTGGAAGGGCAGGACCGCATCACTTTTTTAAGTAGGGATAATCAGACATTGTCTATACTGGCAGTTTTACAGTAAAAAAATAAAGACTTCAATGTAGGAAGTTGAATTGCAGAAAGGTGAAAGGTCGGGATAGGCAAGGGAAAGATGACAGGCACCAAACAGAAACCATACGTACAACAGCAGGTATTCCAATTAATAGACAGTACAAAGCAGGCAAGACAAGTAAAGGTTTAAGCCTACCTGAAACCCGAAACGCACCAGAAACTTTTATTTCTGCTTTTTTCTTATTTTTTTGAAAGTAAAAAAAACATGTACGTACACCGCCGAAAACTGTCAATTCGCGAGATGAAATCACTTCATATGGCAGAGGCGAAATATCTATCCAAAATTAGGGATAGACAGATATTAAAATCGGTATCGGATTTACAGATATTATCGGCTACTTTTTATGTGTCGGTATTGGATCTGTATCGGCATTTATTTACCGATATTTTAACCGATACGACCAACTTCCGTGCGCGAGGGCTACTCAGCCAAGCTTGAAAGAAATCTTTCCTGCATAGCATTGCTTGTATCCCATGAAGTCATCTGCACAGCCACTTAGTGAATTCAACGCACGCGCATTGTCAGATTCGGGGTGACTTCTTGCGATTAGGCCTATCTGCAGTGTCTTATCGTCGAAGGTACACCTCCGAATCTGACACCACTGACAAAAAAAAAATTGAAATTTACGTTTTCTTGCATACAATTTAAGCATGATGAAATACGAGTTTGACTTTCTGACCCACCGACTTTTTTTTAATCAGTATCTGTATCGGATCGGCTTGCGGCGAAAAAAATCGGTTTCGGATCGGTATTTTACTGTATCGGTCGATCCCTATCCAAAATATAGGTGAGCCTTTACCTGTTTGGTAGTACACTCCATCATGGTCATTATTATAAAACTAATAGACTAAGTTTCTATTAAAACATGCAAGACTCCACTGAAGAAAGGAAGGTCACGGGGAAGATATCAAGTCACAATACAAAAGTTAAAAACCTTATATTTGACCAAAAATGGTGACAATACACCAAAAATAAAGTAAGCGTCATAAGCGGGAAACGTCAGCAAAATAAATCGCAAAATTTGAGAATCAAAACACATTCTTTTAGTTTGGTAAAACAGTATTTGAAGTCCTAAACAAACTCCAGGCCTTTTACAGCCATTTCCAAGCTCCGTGTTCCACTTCGTCTGCCTCGTATTGACGCTAGATTAATTTTATATTAAATGTATAGGACGTTATGCTTCTACAATCTCCGCCCGGTCATTGGGAAAAGGGACTTTCAGGAACGAAACTCTCCTTTGCTTCGAACTCGTTTCAACACGGCCACAAGAAAGCGCACAATGCACTTTGAAATGCGCATCGAAAAACGGTACTTGTTTACAAGACGCAAGACCGCGATAGGGCTATTCCACTAAGGAAGGGGATTCAGGCAGTAAGCTCAAAAGACCGTTCCGTCGTTCCCATCCTTTGGCGAAGTGACCAAGCTGCTCGACCCCCTGCATATAGAAACCTAGGTCAGCTTAAACCCAAATAACCAAACGTATGCAAGTCTTCGTGGGTCTTCCTAGTCATGTACATTTTTTCAGTTTATTTACCTAATATTCGAATGGTACCAGCACAAATCAAGTAGGGGGGGGGGCGTAACTGCGCCCACCACTTCACCAATCTTCGCTCTCCAACGTCTCAATGTGATTGCGAGTGTTTACATGAATAAAGATGACGTACATCAGACTCCCAATCCACCTCCGCGAAGAGCTTCGTGTCTGTATCGCCAGCTAGGAGAAAGTGCCATGAATGAGCGTTCACAAGACCCACGGAGGCGACACACGACGCAATGCGCATCCCTCCGAAGCACCTCGAAGTGGTCATGAAAACGTAGTGACTGCTGCTTGGAGTTGTGCTAATCGCAGTAGAGATGATGTCACAGGTATTTACTCGTCAAAACCTATTAGGTAGGCTTGTTTGCGAAAGTAATAATAATGACCACTAAGTGAACGCAGAAGCAGAGCGACGGGCGACGCTACGTTGCAGTACGGCTGGCTGTGTTGCAGTACGATTTATCCTGCTGTTTTTTTCCGTGATCTTTTTGTGATAATTTCGCCAAAAATTGAGATTCTGACGTTCAAATGCACCATTTGAACAGTTTTTCCGATAACTTTTGAATGGTGCTATTCTCAAAACGATAGGTTGGGTTGTTCTGAAGTTGTTTAGTAAAAACAACCACAAAGGGTCTAGAAAAAAAGTTCGTGAACCCAAATAGGCCTAACTGAAAATGTTGCAGAATGTAAAATGCCACCTTCACCCCTACTAAACACCATAAACGCCTTCCCTCACCCTGCAGAATGTTTTTTTGTTGGTAAAAAGCTTGTCGCAGATCGACTGAAAATATTCTGCTTCCGGGCCACTCATTCGTCAACTGATCGCATTGGGTCACAACCCAGAATGAGATGTAACTATCATGGGCACTCCTACGTCGGGCCCTGCATTACGCCGCTTATGGATGTACGCGCCTTGTCAGCTGCAAGTTGAGTACACAAAATTCTAGGCGACGGCACGTTACGCTGTTTACATTACGCCGATAAAAAAATTGGTAATTTCAATACGATTTATTTAGAAAGTTGTAATATGCCTATGATAGCATCCAAACACTTGAAGAACTGACAGAGGTTCAAACAGGTTTGGAATAGATTCCGTGCAATTTTTTTATGTTTTTTTAAAATTTTACGTACAACGTTCAGAAGAATGAATAATTTTCAAACAGATCTATGACTAACGTAGTTTTATGACAACAGGTCCAGCTCTGATTCGTTTAAAATAACGATGCGACTAAATTCCATATTCTTAATGTATAATAAAATTGATTTAACCACTAGGAAGAGGTAAGGATTAGGAAGGGGCGGAAGTTCGCTAACGCCGATCCTGGTAAAGTAAAGGATTTAGGATCTCAGAAGTCTGAGCAAGTGTAAACGGATTACATCTATTGTGTAGACACATGTTCAGGTCTTTATAGAAACCAGCTAACTGATGCTAAATCGAAAGATGGCGACATTTGGCTCTTTCAACCCAATATTGACAACCTGTCAAAATTCCATACTGAGCAAGGGCTGGAAAAGGGCCTAACCAAATTCCAGACGTTTCCCGCTTATGTACGAACCCTGTTACCATCTAGAGAAAAACAATCCAGATCACATACAGCTCGGTATAGAACCACAAAAATCAAAGGAGCACGCAGCAGTTGACTGCTATATATTTATTTATATTTTTATTTTTTTTGGGATTTGAGAGTTCTGACAGTTTAACAAAACAAGTGACTGAAATATAAACTGACATCTACATTATTAATACCGTATATGATCAAGGACTATCAGCATCATCGACAGCAATGCCGCTTGACAAACAGCTCGCAAGTAGCTCTTCAGCAATTCGATAATGGGTGCGACCTATGGGTGCGCGACGGGTGAATGTCGTCCTTTTCAACAGGTTACCTTCACAGGTTAGACAGGTATCAGCTAGTCTTTTGTACCTAGATAATGGAAGCTTACCTATGGGTGTGTGATGAGTGCATGTCGTCCTTTTAGACAGGTTAGACAGGTTATCAGCTAGTCTTTTATACCTATGGAAGCTACCTATGGGTGTGTGATGAGTGCATGTCGTCCTTTTAGACAGGTTACCTTGACGGATTAGACAGGTTATCAGCTAGTCTTTTGTACCTATAGATAATGGAAGCTACCTATGGGTGTGTGATGAGTGCATGTCGTCCTTTTAGACAGGTTACCTTGACGGGTTAGACAGGTTATCATCTAACTGACTCAAAAATGGAAGCTACCTATGGGTGTGCGATGGGCGCATGTTGTCCTTTTAGACAGGTTACCTTCACGAGTTAGACAGGTTATCAGCTAGTCTTCTGTGACTCAAAAATGGAAGCTACCTATGGGTGTGCGTTGGGTGCATGTTGTCCTTTTAGAAAGGTTACCTTCACGAGTTAGGTTGCCGTCCATAGACGGGCTAGCAGCTAACCTTTCGTAGTTTTTTTCTGTGGGTGCGATGAGTGTTATGCAACAGCATCCTTCTGGGAAACATAAAAGCCTTTAGGAAGCTTCCTTTTCACCAATATAGAGGACAATCCTGTGTTGAATTTGCCATATCGTCGCCGAGACTGCAAAACCGCGTAACTGCATTTTTCATAATTTTTGTTTTATGGTGTCAATGTCCGTGTACCTGCAAAAACTTGTACAAGTCAACCAATCAGAAGAACCCTAAATGGTCACGTGTAAAAACCTTGTAAATCATTGCCGTATAATTTGACCCGCAAAACCTTGTAACTACAAATTCTGCCTTCGATGCACATGGTGACTTCTCTAAGTAATTCTCTTAGTAGCTCAAGGAAATTCTATTTAAAGCCTTTGAATTACTTTTAATTGTTTAAAGCCTGCATCCCTCTGGGGTTTATTCCCAAAAGCATTTAATTTTGCACGGAATAGATCAGGTAAACCATGTTTTTTTGTTACGAGGTTTTGCATTTACACTTACGGCTGTTTTTGTAAACCTCGTAAGTGCAAAAGCGTTTTTTGCTCTCCTTGTAAAATTTTTTTTAAATGTCACTTAGGTGGTTTTGCAGTCTCGCCGACGATATACTATTAGTTGGGACCTATCAAATCCGAACAGAAAACATCCTTTATCGCAACAGGACCGAATCTTGGGAGATTGTCTGTCACTAGCAAACCATCGAACGTTGGCATTTAGGAAGGCGCCTCCTCCACTTTCTATTACCGTGTGGGCCCTAATTCCGATCAAGATTGTGTTTTCCGCACGGAATTTTTTAGTGTTCGTTTTAGTTGATTGTGTAGAGGGAAGATTACGGTCCGCCAGCAGCAAACCAAGCTTAGGTTTACTTGTGAATAGATTGCACAGAGTATATTCCAAAACAGCGGGTGTTAAAACCTGTTTTTCTACTTAAAGCTATTTCATCATACGAGCCGCAAAACCATTAAGGAGCTATCCTCCGAGGCATTCATTTCGTGCGATTAAAGCGAGTTATCTACAGAGGAGGATTGCAGGCTCGTGCTGCGCGACTTGCATTACAGGCAGCCAGGCGACAAAACAGAAATTAAAGCTGCCTTCTGCAGTTGCCAGTGAAACGTGCAAAGCAACTCGAAAAGTTCTTTCGGAAAAAATCAGTTCAATCCAAAAATGATTTAGCATTAACTTCTGACGACAGTTTCAGTAAATAGCTTAAAGGGACACCCGGCATGCCTCATAACAGCGGTGCGCAGATCGCCATCGCGCATTTACAGCGCCAAGGTCGGCTGGGGTGGTATATAGCTGCGTTCCTCGCAGCGAGGAACGTAGCTGCTGTCTCGGTTGGCTTTGGGAATAGTACACGAAACAGAATCAAGTTAAAGACTGTCGTCACAAACCGGAACGATTCTCGTATTTTAGCATCACAATTTATAATTTTCTAGGCTATTGTCTTATAATTTTGCTTCGGCGATCTATTGGAATAATTAATTTTAATTATTACTGCAGTAGTCTTTTAGATTTTTGATCCCATAGTAATTACTAAAATTAGTACTGCGCACACATACATAAAACTTCAAGGTCATTGTAGGCACGCAAAGCATCATAAAGTTCCCCAACATTCAACAGAAAATCTCCTAGACGCCACATTTTAAAACGGATTTTTAGCAAGGGACAGACTAACGCTAAGCAAATAGACCTTTGGGGCCGTACTTGATGTGGAGGATCGAGAAAAATGGCGCTGGGAGGTATATCGCTTTAAAAAAATTTCTGCTGAATTTCCACGACGATTTTATTATCACTGATTGTCCATTCTTTCTTCATCGTAACTACCGACTCCCAGAGTAAGACAAACTGCTGATTCAATTTGCCTTCATAAATCAAAACACTGAGGTTCATTTTGGATGCTCATTTTAAAATTCTCATTTATTAACTTTAGACGGTCTAATTTCAATAGCATAAAGAACAAGAGGATATTAGGCGTAATTGTGGTTTTTTTCTTCATTCTCGAGTAAATAAACGGATTGTGTAAAATGTGTTCCGTCATAAAAAACATCAATTTTCCAAAAAAATGAAAAAAATTAGTGAATTTCTGCCACATTGATGATCGCTCCAAAAGGGGGAGGTTACCTTGGGCGACTGAGCACGCACCATTTTTATTACACACATACTGAATATTGATGCAATCATTTTTAATTAAATCAGCCATTCTAGCCAACAACTGCAACCTCACTTTGCTTAAATTGAATGGTTCGACCCCATCCGGACCTTTTTATAAGCCAAATTACCTAGAAAAAAATATTAATCCGTTCCTACATAAGAAATGCAGAATCCAACATGTCAGGGGTGCTATCAGGGCTACCTGCTTTTTTTCAAAATTTTTCACATTTCTACTTTTCAAGTTTTCCACATTTTTCGCATACTAACTTTCATTTTCCCCACATTTTTCGTATACCGGCTTATTTTATCTGGCCTTCCAGTGAACTTTCGGAAAAAGTAGGACTTGGCCAGAAAAAAAGTAGGACAACAGGAACAACAATAATAGGAATAAGTTATCATCTGGCACTTGTGTCAGTTATAGTTTCTTTAGCGCACTGAACCTTTTCTGTCTCGTCTTTTTTTAAAACATAGTCGCACAGCAACATATTTGCAGCAAAATAAAGAGTCTTTTCCGGCCACAATGCTTTCAGTACCGCGGACCCTTCATGAAAAAAAAAAAAAAACACTGGATGCACCTGCCTAACACTGAACCCAAAATGGAGGATAATTTGATTGATTTTACTTGAGTTTGTGCCTTTATTTCATGTCACCGCTCGAGCCGCAGCTCGTATTTTCCACATTTTTTTTTACCTTTTTTTTCACCATTAGCGAATTTTACCTTTTTTT
>JAHWFP010086613.1:0-14939 GCA_023313725.1 Lithobius niger
TTTTTTTTTTCTATTGGTGAAAATAAAAGAAAAAAACCATTGTAGCTTCTGAAAAATCGTGAATAAAACTATAGAGCCGCTCACTTGCATCAGTTTTTTAGTACCGTAACCGTAACCATTTATTATCTTTTAGTGGCCCAAAGGTTGCGGGCCACAGTATTTCCACAGTATTCAGAATACCCTTGTTTTGCAATGGATACTACTAACGTAAACTTTCTATAAACTACTTTCAATTATTATATTCCTAGTGAAGGAGTCAATCTCATTACTACGAATTAATAACGCTTTGGATTTGGACAGCAATGTGATAGGTTTCACAGCGTGAAAGTTCCTCTATAATGTGACCATTATGACCGTGTTACGTACCTGGATAGAGTAGGCGATGGGGTTACGAATCCAACTCTTTTCGGAGTAGGAGTAGTTTTCGGTGAACTACCAGTACTAGAAATAGATGACTTCTTAAATGTGTGTGCCGGATTATACCGCGTGGCCCGTGCAAAATCGTTGACAATTTGGGTGCCCGAGGTGGATGGAATCGGTTCTTTTAGTGCGTCCATTTCAAAATGTGGGTAAATGCTGTCAGAACGTTTCTTCTTTGTCTCTGGTGGTGAAGCAGTTTCAAAGAAGCTCGTATTGTAGGATGGAGAAAGCGGCGGTGGTGAATGCGGGGGTTCGTCGTCAATAAAGCCGTTATTATCCAGTCCCCTTTCTTCATCCTCTTCCACTGAAGGAAAAATAAAAAGTTCAAACGTTACGACTGACTTATAACTGGCTTAAGGGTAATGTGTACAATAACAAGAGTTAGATAATCTTGTTGTTTTGGAGAATACAAAGTTACTTTTTATCTGCAATACAAAGTAAGAATGCAAACAGAATTACAAAGCAAGAATTAAAGGAGATGTGTTGCTTCAGCATAGGACTGCGTGCAAGGTATAGCCGGCATAGAACAGTATACTGGGTGTTTCATCTCAACGGTCCCACTGGGAGCAGGAGAATATATCAAACATACGTGACATACATTGTTATGATGTCATGTTAAGGATGTTACGGACAATCCATTGGTGTAACCTGAGATGACCTTGAGTCCATTTGTCATGGTCGTCAAACTGCCGTCTCCGTACATATTAACAATATACAGATAGTTCGAATTGCAACATGTAGAGATCGGGAAATGAAAGGCCGTAAAGAAAACGGATGGAAATTGATCACGGTATTAAGATAAAATTAAGCGGGTGTTCCAATCCCTGGGAACTTCACTGCACATACAGTAACGCCATTCTAAAGGAATAAACCGAAACAATGGGAAGGCGTGTGATACTATCACCACCACCATTTTCATTAAAGAAAAGAGCTAATGATAATGTCACGTTTACACATTGTTGCAGAGCCTATGAAACAAACCCTATTGTTGTGTCTAGTGTTTGAGATGTTGTGCTCATCTCATGTCGGTTATGGCATGACAAACAAAATAAATAGGTAATAAAATAATATGGTCAATGTGCTCCCCCTGCATGAGTATGCTTGCCTGCAACCGTTTGTACAGATTGTGATGTACATCTTCCAACATTTTATTGTTCACTTGTTGACACGCAGCTGAAACATGATTCCTGTGAGATCCAGTACATTGAATGGACGGGTGGTATAAACTACGTCCTTCAAATAACCCCACAGGAAGAAGTCCGGTAAGCGGGCAGGCCATCGCTCCGGCCCAAACTGGCTCATCCACTGTCCCTAAAGGTGTTCTGAGACATAATTTGTCCTGTAAGGTGGGGCACCATCTTGCTGAAATCAGGTTTGTGGCAAACCTGAAAGGAGGGTTATCAGCCCATTCACCGATAGTATTCTGTAATAATGTAGGGTATCGCTGACCATATAGGTTGCCATCGTAGAATACAGGGTCAAGAATCTGGTTACCGGAGATGCCACACCACACATTCACAGATCACTGCACCTGCTTGTGACCCTCTATTATCCAATGTGGATTGGTGGACGTACATGAGTGTTGGTTGTGTCTGTTCACAATTCCGTCGCGTGTGAACTTTTGCATTGTTGGTAAATACAATATGCCGCAGGAATGTTGGTCGTGCATCAATATGGATGAGAATATGATTGCACCAGTTCAATCGCCTTTGCGTGACGTCAGGGTGAAGCACTTGCACAATCTGTGGCTGGTAAGGGTGGAATGTATTTTTCCTCAGTTTACGCCAAACGGTGGCCGGTGACAATCCGCATGTCACAACTACAGCCCTTGTGCTGGTGTGAGGATTAAATTCAAAATCAGCTAGGATATCTCTCTTGTACACCCTGCCTTGGAACAGCTTGGCATTTGCGCTTTTGGGCAGAACCTGTCTGACGTAGGCGATTAACAACACTGCTGATGTGCCGTGCACTTGGGTGTCGTACATCAGGGAACCGTTATCTATATGCACGCTCAGCTTGTCGTGCATTTCTGCCCATCTCTCCATACATGATCACCATTTCAGTCAAATCAGCATTGGTGGAGGTAGGCATTCTGTAAGGTCTGCAGAGGTACAGCTATTACAAAGCAAACACACCGGGGTGATGTATGGAAAAAAGCCCAACGGTGCACAATAATACCACTGAAAATCGACTGAAAATCAAAGTTGTCAGGATTAAAAATGAGCATAAAGACCGACAGAACTCAACAGGGAACCCAGTTGAGAGCACTGGGTTTAGCGGTAAAGTACACTGCAGTAGTGAAACTGTGTAGACCCATGCACAGAATATTTGATCCCTTGAGGTGAATATTTACCCTTGGTATTTGTTTGCGACCTCAGAGTGGTTTTCAGTAGCAGTGAAGTTCCTAGAGGTCGGAACGTCTGCTTAATTTGACCTATCTCCTTAACATCTTGATCAATTTCCATTCTGTTTTCTTTACTGCTTTTCATTTCTCGATCTCCTCATGTTTTCAGTTCGAACCATGTGTCTACTGTTAATACATACGGAGATCGTGATAGATTGATGACCTTGAAGAATGGACTCGAGGTCATCTCAGGTTACACCAATGGATTGTCTCTAACATTCCTAACATGACACCATATATAACGTATCTACCATATACGTATACACCATATATACAATATATGACGTACATGTAATGTATGTCACGTACGTTAGAAGATATTCTCCTGCTCCTTTTGGGACTGTTGAGATGAAACACCCTGAATAGCAAAGCAATGCAAAGTAAGAATACAAACGGAATACAAAGTAAGGATTAAAGGAGATGTGTTACTTCAGCCTAGGACTGTCTACATGGTGAAGGGAAAATCTGGATATAGCTGTCATAGAACAGTAAATTGGGTGTAGAAATAAAGTCGTAGAATATGGCATAAATGGAAAGACTGTCTAGAACGCTAATCCAATGCCATAGCAAAAAAGAACCCAAAACCTGCAGCAAAACCATAAGTCTTACCAGTGGCGTACACGGGGAGAGGGGGGGGGGGGATGTCACTTCCCCTGCCCTTTCGCAAAATGTCCTTTATATATATATATATTTAAAAAAATGCTCTCTTTGTGCTGTCAAGTGCCGATGGCGCTACCAAAGAAAAGGCATAAAGGCCTAAAAATGGAGAAAAAAAGCGTAAAACGGCCAAAAAAGGCTAAGAAAGGGGCAAAAAATGGTAAAATCACCCTTTAAAAGTTGCCCCTGCCCCTCTTGGAGGCCTACGCACACACACTACTGGGCATTACAGGCGATTAAAGTTTGTGGCAAAAACTGCACTGCAGTGTACAGCGGCAATAGGGCAAGCCGGTCAGCACAACTATTTCTTATGCCAGAGATGCCGGACTCGAGCCTGTGATGTCTCATGATCATGTCAACTGTAGCATGTAAAAGATTCTAGGAATTTTCAATTGGAATTATCCAGCAAAACTGTCCCTCTCTCTTAGTGGTTAGTAAAACCTGCTGAGTGCACTGGGCTTGTAAGGAAATGGGTGACCACTTTGTTGTCTGCCCCTGCATTACTAGTGCAGTTTTTACCAGTAACTTAGATCGCCTGTATATCCTATGATTTTTCTTATTTGGCATAGGCTTATCGTTCTGTTACTTTCCAATTTACACAACTATTCTGCAACGTGCAGTTCAAAAATCAAGATCATGGTAGCCTTTGGAGTGGTTGAGGACTTATCCAGCCTTCCACCCCACCCTGTATATTACTGAAGTAGATTTGGAGTCTGCCACATCCTGGATACTACTTCAGTAGATTTAGAATGGTAGAGGACTTATCCCGACTTCTGCTCCATTCTGCATGTTACTTTTGGTAGATTTGGAATGATAGAGGACTTATTCAGACTTCTGCCCTATCCAGTATATTACTTACGTAGATTTAAAATGATAGAGGACTTATTCAGACTTCTGCCCTATCCAGTATATTACTTAAGTAGATTTGGAATGATAGAGGACTTATTCAGACTTCTGCCCTATCCAGTATATTACTTAAGTAGATTTGGAATGATAGAGGACTTACCAGACATCTCAATCTTGTGTATTACTTGGTAGATTTGGAGTGATAGAAGTAGATTTGGAATGGAAGAGGACTTAAACCAGAATTTGCCCCATTCTAAATATTTCTTAAGTAGATTTTGAGTGATAGAAGCCTTATCCAGACTTTGCCTCATCCTGTAACTTTTAGGACTTCTATCTGGAAGGAGCCTATTTACCTGTCTGTAAAGCTTCCTCGAACCACCCTAGACTAAAAATTTATGAAACGATTCCATAATTAAAATCTAAAT
This sequence comes from Lithobius niger, assembly GCA_023313725.1. NCBI lineage: Eukaryota > Metazoa > Arthropoda > Chilopoda > Lithobiomorpha > Lithobiidae > Lithobius > Lithobius niger. Next base: position 4,753 of record JAHWFP010086613.1, read on the forward strand.
GAACGATATCATGGCAAGTATTAAAATTCTACGAACAAGTTAATTCTACCAATTAAAATCCTGTGATCGATTTTCTCTAACAATCGAAATCTTGAATTCTTGAGGGGGTGGTGGGTTCCCGTACAGTGTTCCAGTGGTGAAACTACACTGAGGCCGAGGAAGCAACTGCCTCCGGGCCCAGCGACTTTGGGGACTCTCACTGATCCCAATTTTAACGTTTTTCATAAAGTTCCTCGAAAGCCATATTTTGTTTGTCAAATTTTTTTTCGGGTGACAGGGTCCTTCACAAGGCTCCTGTCGTCGGTCCCCTATTTTGAAGTTACGCCACTGCAGCGTTCAGTGAGGAATATTTAAAAATATTTTATTCTTACCTACAGTTCCTAGCGGAGCTGCGTCGTCAAAATAGGGATTAAATGTGACGTCGTCGTTGTAGGCAAGCGATGGTCTATCTTTATAGAGTGGATTTTGCTGAATTGCAGGAAACATTGCAACATCTAGATCGTCCGGTTTTACTGGAGTCCTGAAAGAAAGCATGATTTGAGTGAGGACTTGCATGTAACTGGTAAATTTCTTAGTTCCGCCATTAAAATTGTAGCGGGCCCATTTAAATGCAACATGTTGTGAAGGTGTGCCACCCCCTGAATATGCCAACCAAGCACACCAGTGAGGAGTAGTTAGTTATATTTACGCTAGATAGTTCCATGATTAGCGATTATGTGTATTTCAGCGTAGTAATTCTGTTGCGGAACACAGAGGGAAATACATACATAGCACTCTGCAGACCTCGAATAAGGATTTCATGCTAGTGGCGAAATTTGCCACGAGCAATTTCCATTTCGTGGCAAAGTTTTTCTACCTCGTGGCAGTGGTGTAAACTTTAACCAGAGCACATTTTGTGCGATTTTCAATCCGCAATGAACAGTCCTTAAAACGTCAGATAAAATCAATGGGGCAGGGAAAAGAAAAATGTAATTACCAGTAAAATAAAACTGCAATAAAATGTAAAATGTCCATTTCCAAATGACAACTGGTTTATTTTTAATTTGAGAACTACCTATTTTTTTTTAGCATTAAAAGCAAGGCCTAGGAATTACAAGCATTTGGATCAAAAGCGGAACGTAAAGAGCCTTCTGCACTAATTCTCATTAATGCGCACAGACTACTAGCGTTCAGAAAAGCTCTGCAGTCACTGTTGCTTCATGACGTTGATCATTCTTCTGTGTTTGGTGTGGAACAGGGTCTTTCGCCAGCTTTTTATTTTAATTTTAATCCCTTCAGCATCTTAAGAGTTTACATTCACGGTAAAGAAAAAAAAATAATGCTTTTTCGTTGTTAAAGAGTTTTGAATGGTGAAAAATCACAGTGAGTCGAGTTACGTATTTTTGCATTTGATTACAACCTCGAGGTAAAGAGTGCCACGAGCAAAGCCGATCCTCGTGGCAATTGCAAACAGGCTCGTAGCAATTCGAGCCCTGACTGCGATTAGTACAAGAAATATTAATGATCTGTTCCATTGTAGGGATTGATCTGCCATGGTGACCCAACATCTCACGGTGGTCGTATGCTACTTTGACTCAATCGACCTTGCCTGGCAGACCTCTTTCTCAGTTTGCCTTTTTCCTCCAACAACTCTCTGTACACTGTATTGTCATGAACAATTGTTAACAACAATGTAAAACTTGTGTACCCTATAATATAAGATTGTAAACTGGTACAATGCCTAGCCAACAATGTAATAGCTCAGTGCTAGGGTAATATAATATTATAGTAAAATCCCCAACCCTCATTCTGTTCTTTCCTGTAACCAAGTAAGTCCTCTTTCGAAATATATTAGAAATTGTCCACCATTAGTCCTCCAACTGCCCAAATTTAACCATTCATGGCCCCAAATCTTTCACTACAACCACCCTCATCCCATTAGTATTATTATTGGCAGGGATAATGTCATGGCAGGCGAGCCCAAACATCCTAGAATGAACATTAAATTAACATCAATGGCAATTCCTGTTTCAGTAGTACTTTCGTTCCATCACTGAGCCATCCTTCACCCCAACCCATCTCATAAGTTAATTCCGCCCGACATTACAGACCCGTCCCTGCACCATTTTGGCTTTCTTATACTCATTTCATTTTGTATTTCATTTCAGTCTCCTCTGTTCTATTTCGTTGCATTCTAGTCTAACCTGTACTATTTTATTTTATTCTATTGTATTCCATTCCATTCTGTTACATTTTTATTACGTTTGTCTTGACTTTTTAAATGTAATTAATTCAAATTACAGTTTCAAAGGACTAATGTAATTACAATTACTGTGATTCTGTTCCCATTCAATTACAATCTGTGAATTATTGAAATTACGACTTAACAAACAAAAATAGAATCAGGAAAATCGGGAAAATACAAGGGGGCGTAGGAGCCCCCCCTCGAAAAAGTTACCTGATGTTTTCGGACAAAATGAGACGAATTTTCAACCTATACATAATTGTTTCAAGTTGTCGGCCAATTCATTGGTAACAAAGAGGGGAGGGGGAGTTCGATGTTGTCAAAATGTAATTTAAATAAATACAATTATTTGACCACAAATTACCATTACAATTAATTACCCTGCTGATTTTTTCTAATTACAATTACAACTTAATTATTTACACTGAATTACAATTACTTTTTTCAATTATCAAGCCTGCTCCTAACGCGGGCTTCACTCAACAGTCACCGTAATTTCCTCACGGTTGTCCCATACCTTATCCCTCATGGGAATATTCCATTTTATTCAAGAGTAAGGTATTACTAGTGGCCTATTGTTGAACCCTTTATCTTAGAGCCTCTATCACGCAGTGTATTCTTTTCACCATGACTGTTTATGGCAACGGCAACGGTGCCATATATTGCAGTCACTTACGGCATTTATGTATCCAGTCACACACACCATGGTGCAATTAACACTTCACGAAAATATACACACCTCCACGAAGTAAACAACTGTGTGCAGGCATAGGGTGGTGTTAAGATGGTGCAGGCATTACTGTGGGATGCCGAGGTGTTGGACGAGTTATCATACGGCTTGGTCACTAATGTGTGCACCATCCCATGCCCGTACACAGTTGTGTAATTCTGGACAATTCCTCTTGCAGGAATGTTTTATTGTAGTCCAGCCACAAAGGAGAACTCGCCATGTGGGTCCAAAAGATAATTGTAGTGCTGCTGTTGAAAGCTGAATACTGTTGGGCTGCTTAGTGCATGGCAGGTTTTGCTGCAATTGACAAAGACCGCCTCTAGTTTAAAGCATGAATGAATCATTGTATTGGTAGAACGATGTTAGCACCATAAAGCAGAATGGCGGTGATAATGGTCTTGTAACAGTTTCTCCAACACACGGTTAACATGGCAGTGGTCTCCTCTGTATCAACAGATGATGTTTTTTTTTTTACTACTTTTTAAGTTCCGTGTGTATCTTAGTCAGTGGCAGGATTCGTTCTGGCGAACACGTGGTTGGCAGCCGACCACTCTGACGACTGGACTATGCTTGCTCGCTTTGTAAGGGGACCCCCCCTTTTTTTTTAAAGCTTTTGCCTGATGGCATGCTCTGTGCGTCGCCTGTTGGTGGGAAAAGGACCATGATGAGTAATCGTCCCTTTAAAGAGGAATTTCTACGAAGTGTAATGTAGGCCTGTACAGTAGATATGGATCGGTTTCGATAACCGAATCGCGGTTTTTGGTTTTCACAAAAACTGCCTGCCCCTGCGTCTTGCCGCCTGCGTGAACGACTGAGTGGATCTCTGCCAGCTTTGCTCGTACAGCCTTCATTGCCTTCACTTGGAGCAACAGGAGATTGCATGCACCTCAGTCGGCCTTGAGTAAGGCCTAGCTAATATCTCTACGGTTGCTAGCAAGATGGCTGCACGTGGTTTGTAGAGCCAGTATTGTAGTCAGGGTTCAAAACAAAGTGCACTTGGGATTTTTTTACAGAAAAGTCACAAAGTATTTATTTATTATTATTATTATTATTATTATTATTTTGTGTGCAAAATACACACAAATTGCTGTGCTTACTGAAGTTATCATTTTATTGTTTTTGTGTTCCTCACCATGGAATGTTTTTATTTAATTTTTCTTTTTTAAGTGCACGCAAGTTGCTGTGGCTATCGAAGTCATTGTTTTAGTTAGCATTATAACTTGAAATACAGTACAATAAAGAATGAAGTTGGCAAATCGTTTGTTTAAATTGCTAAGCCTATGACTAAAGGTAGGACAAATTGTTAAGGTTTCTAAAAAACCAAAACCGAACCGAAACCGACCGAGGTTTTGGCAGAAAACCGAACCGAAACTTGAAAACCCAACACCGACTCATCCCTACTGTACAGTGGTGTACCCATTTATTAAACTTAATACGTGTGAATGGTAGTAGCGCTAACAGCACCAATCACATTCAGCACACCGGAGAACGTTGAACTGCAGCTATTGTGTGACTGAATGCGTTTCCTTAACGACAAAAAGAAAACACAACCTGTACAATGTTGGTGAAGAAAACATCATATGAAAGAATCCTGTAGCATACCCGCATTAGAGATGTGTAGTGGGACCTCCAAATTATTATTAAATTGAAGACCCTGCACAGTTTTCTTGTACTCGAATACAACAGAGCTATAATAAATGTGGTCTCTTACTTAGGTTTCGTAGGCTTGTAATCCCAAGTAAATCTCTGCCACCAACACCAAAACAGTATGAGGGCAAACAGGCCGATAAGAATGATGGGTCCTAGTACTAGACTCAGTGGAAAATAACCACCTAAAGGCTGGATCTGGAACAAAAAATGAAAATATTAGGTGAAATTAAAAATTAAACACACTAGTAGTGAATCAATAGACAAGTGTTAGATGACAGCACTAAGTAGTAACATGTTTGTCATGGAGATACTCTTCTAGCATGCTACAGTGACTGTATACTGGATTCTTCAAAATCCAAATGAAAAATGCCATTTTCTGTCTATAGATGCCATATGGATGTTCTCCTCTGGCCTGTTACAGTAAATTTACAGGATTCTTCATAACCCACCTAATTGCACGAAAAATAGCGTTGCTATGACTACCACTACTGTGGAACACTTTATCAACATTACCGTCCAAAGAGCAGAATTTCTCCATTTTTAGCATATTCCAACATTAAAGATAGTGGCAATGCAGCAAGTTCCTCTTATGAATATCCAAGGTCCATCCTGTCCTATTGTGTTACACCTGATAGGAGAAGATTTGCCTAAACAACTGCAAGCAAATTGGAAGCTGGGAGAAAAGGAACGGGCTGCTGGAGACATTAGGCGTTTAAAGTGATGATTGGCCTTCTAAATCCGGGAGGCTACGCAGTGCGGCATTTTCAAATTCTGTTTGTGGACGGCCTCAAACTCAATCATGTAACCCGACAAGATAATTGTAATCGATAAGCCTGATGAAGACAGCAGATAGTAGTAAAAAATTTGCTGGATAGAGGACTATCTTTAATGCGGCAATGTGCAAAAAACGAAGAAATTCTCTTTTGAAGTTAATGCCCACCTAACTGATGAGAGGGTTGCATCATAAATATACATAAGTAGTTGACATAGGGCAAAAGAAGCGCCAGGAGAGAGGGAATCAGCAAATGTGTAGGGGAGCAGAAAAGGGCTTACTTTGTACGTAGGCTAATGCGGGCATCATGGTTGATGTAGCTGGATACTGATACTTTCAAGCAAGCTGGATACGACACCAAACATTGTCCTTTGTCCACTTTGGTGTTACGCACACGTCCATTCATCATGGTGACTCGGATGGTACAAGGATGAGCAAGTAACTCGCTCACATACACCTCGTTGTCTAACAATGTCTCTGGAACCTCAGCACGCAACACTATTGTTGCTCGTCCCTTCCTAACAAAATCCCTGACTCGCGTTCACTGCTTCAACGAGCAGAGTGGAAATAATTTTCGTCTTAGTGATTCTTTGCTTTGTCTGGAATTAGGCCTAAGACTGTTGGTGAATAAATATGCTAAGTTTCATTTAGTACTAATATACTGTATGGCATTCACTTGTTGCTTATGGACTGCTTCATGAACAATATGGCACCTTAGCTCAATATGTCAAGATTGTATGTGCGTCACTGGGTCCTCCGCACATACTGGTTGTTACACCACACGACAGTAGGTTGAGAAACCAGGTCCTCATGTCCAATCTCGCGCATCAGCCTGCGCACACAGAGTACTTAGGCAGCCAGTGCAACGTATTCTGACTCCATAGTAAATGAAGCAACGCACGATTGCTTCACTGACAGCCATACGACTGGTGATTCTCGAATCGTTATACAGTAACCAGCTCTGGACTTAATATCATTGTTGCCAGCCAGTCAGCATCTGCATATGCTTCCATATAAACTTCACTTTGATTGGTAAGTAATGCCGTAATTCTTGATATATTCAGGTATCTTCAATGCCCTTTTGATGTTAAAAATGCTGCTCCCGGGATCCAAGTAAAATTTACTCAACATAGAAACTCTGTATGCTGTCAGGCTGAGTGGCTATCCGAAATCACGATAAGTCCTCCTATGAGCTCTCTATATGGAAGTTGCTATGCCTTATAGCGCACCTCTTTAATCTTCGGACACTGCGCCTTGCTCAGTTCTTCGTTGACATCCATCGGTGCCGACACTGGAAAAGTAAACCATACCCCTATACCGAATCGTTGAAGAGGCTCTTGAACACCGTATGCATTTTCTGAACCAACATCACGCCTGCTATAGGTGTTTCAAAAATTTGATTCCCAAGATGAAATTTATCTTGTCCAAGTCACGGTATTCGAAGTTCTTGCTAATGAGTTCTTCAAGTTTTCAGTAACAAAATCACCTTCTGAGATAAGTGTGTCGTCATCCACAAACACACACTTTTTTACGTCACTCGAGCTATCACTAGGCACAAAGTGCACACATGGTCCGTAAGACTGCGTTATTTTAGTCCGTAAGACTGCGCTGTTTTGTCTGTATGACTGCGCTCGAGCTTACAGACCTGGTCCTCTTGATCTTTCGTGAAGCCTTCCGGCCGTTTCATATAAATTTCTTCATTTAGGCGTCCATTCGAATATGGCACTTTTATATCCAACTGGTGGATCTGCCAGTCTTCGTAAGCTGCTACAGCCACCAGAATTCTAATGGTGTTCAGGCCAGCCGTTGATACATAAGTGTCAGTGAGATCCAATTTGTATGTTTGAGAAAGCCCAAGTGCGACAAGTCTTGCAGTGAATCTGTTAACGGTACCGTCAGGTTTTGGCTTGACTTTAGAAATACACTTTCGCCCAATGGCTTTTCTCCTGGTTAGTAAGTTCTGAAGCATCCATACCCCCTTCTCAATCAGCAAATTATATTCCTCTTCAGCTGCCTGATGCCATTCCACAGGTTGGTCTCCCTCCATAGCTTCTTTGAATTTTTAGATTCATGTATATTGATTCCCAAAGTAAACATTCGGTTACGTCGGTTGTAACCAGCTTCAATCCCCGAGCCGATATTCTTCCTTGATCAAGTGCTTCATCTACATAATCTTCGAGAATTACAATCCTATATTTCTCTTAACGACGCTTTCTCTGGCGCATACTTCAGCAGAATCTCCGTGGCTGGATCAAACTTGTGATCAATTCTTCCACTACCCTCACTATTAGCTTGGGTGGTGGGGTTGCATTAGTCATAATCTTTTCCTTTGCCTCAGTGCAGGGTGTGCTGTCATTGATTTGACGTCCACCAGCTTTACGTCTAATCCAAATATTTTTAATTGGGTATAGAGTGCTTTTGACGTCCGTAACTACCACCCCACCCTTGTGTTCTACTATGCACTTGTTGTCTGGAAAAGAAGTAAAATAGTTGTCTTTTTGTAATACCCCAATGGATATCACGTTTGTCCTTACGCGTGGCACATGGAACACCCCGTCAAATTCTACAGTTTGTTTATCTATCTTAATAATGATCTTGCTGTCAGGGCAAATCGATTCTTTAAAACTTTATAGTTTAAAAGTCTACTTTGTCATTGGCCATCATGACCGTTGCACCGGAGTTAACATTCCATTGGTTTGCGCCTTCTTTTGTCTCAGGTTCTGCTTTGATTTCCATTTTTGAGATACAGAACCACATCTTCGATGTTCTATGTGAACGGTCTGGTGATTCACTATTACTGGATGAGCTTGAATTGCATTTCTTCTTTCTACACTCCGTAGCAAAATGTCCGGATTTGCCGCAGGAGAAACACTTGAGTTTCTTGCGAGTTTTCTTGCCTGCATTATCGGATGTCTTTCACTTAACTTTTACATTACTTTAGCAGTGTATGACTTCAGTGGCTCTGTAGTAACACCCTGAGCCGCCCATCTTTAATTCCTTCTTTCGTCTTCTAAAAGAAATCGTCAGTCTAGTCTGGGAGGTATTTGTCCGGTTTGAGGGAATTCGTTACACAAGAACATCATTGTAGCTCGATGTGAGCATTAACATCGCAATGCACTCGTCCGTGATAGCAGAACAGCAAAACTAAAACAATTCATATCTCCGTTCCTATTCAATGTTTTTCGACGAGACTTGGCCAGGCAGTAGACAAGTATGGAAGGTATATTTATTCCAAAATTATGAAATTCTGAGCAAGAGTAAAAGTGGGGAGCCACGCGTAAATTGAAAAGTGTTCACTTCTTGTTTTTACGCCTCTGTTTCAGAAAAAACTACTGCACCTACCTAAAACCTGAAACATGATCTAAGCCAAAATTTCCCTTCTCCTTCATACTTTAAGAGACTTTTTCAATAGCAGAGCCACTGCGGAGTTATGGGACCCCCCTGAACGATCACTTTTATTGTTTTACATTTTTTTTTTAACATTGTAGTTATGGAACAATGCAAATCAGCAAATGCTAGCTACAAGGCATACACTGAAGAATAAAGAAATGCTAACAGTGCTGATGAGCCAACAATTATTAACCCACACTTTGAGGAAAAGTGAAGAGGAGGTATTAGCCTTATTACGAATTAGTTTATTAATTCTTGGCATTTGGTGTAAATTTAAAGTAACATTAATTCCAGTTTTTACAGTTTTCAGTAGATGTTACTGCATGCCACAAAAAAGATAAACGATCACAAACAAAAATGTGAAGTATGCCATAAAAAAAAGGGTTATATGATTGAAGTTTCACTTTACTTGGTAAAATGTAAACGGATAAAAATTGACGATTTTTTATTTAAATAATCTAATGTACAGTTAAGAAAGGTGCATCTGAAATGAGTTTTTTTTAAAAATAAATTTAGTGACCTAAACGTCTAAGAAGACACGGCATGAAACGATGGGACGGGGCCTCAGATTTTACCTGCGGGAAAGGATGCAACTTGAGCCTTGAGTTTGACTCACTCCACAGTCACCATGTTTGTAACGGCTGTACTGCAGACCTAACGGGCCCCGCGGGGTCTGGGCCCTTACAGAATGTGTACCTTGCCTACCTATACATTACGCCACTGCACAGGTAACTTTGACGGGTAAGTGGCTAGTGTAAGTGAAAATGTTTGGTGCTGAATTTTTTTGTCGTCTGACAGAGAATTAATAGATTTACCTCCACTCTTCGTGTTCCATTTCCATCGTTGACCACCACCTCCCAATTCAGTTGCTCCAAAATACGTCTTAATTTGTCTTGAGGTAAGGATTTCGGAGCCTTCACGTCTTCGCCGCATGACGAAGTCCCTTCCAGAACAACAGTGATGTTAAAACAGACGCAGTAACGCTGAGAAATTGGAAGGCGCGCATCGGAGTGCTGACAGTCAAAATGAATGTACGCCGGCCACACGATATGGGCACTGAAAAAGCAGGTACCAAAAGTTGATATTAACTAACTGAAAATCTTAAGATTGTATCGTGTCTCCGTGATCTAATCACCCATTGAGCAATCAATTCTGTGCTAGACCTGCTAAAGCTGTAATGACATAATGGATGGTCGATGGCAGCAACTCGGACTAATTACTCTAGAAGAAAGAGCAGTTAGTCCAATTAGGCATCACCATACTCATTATGTTCGCACCCCTTTTCAAAGAGGGAAAACTACTTATAGGAAATGGTCATTATTTATCACTGGGGTAGGAATTTTTGGGAGAATTCATGGACTCTTGTGGGGGGGGATACTTGCTTAACCCTGTCATCGCGGGGGGTTCCACAAAAATTTTGA
>JAHWFP010086624.1:0-10621 GCA_023313725.1 Lithobius niger
TTCCAACAGAACTTAAATATGTGAGGTGCCGATACAATGTGACTTTAATGAACTAGTGTGGTATGTTCATAGCCCCAAGCGGACCTCACTTTCTAATCTATTCTGGGTAATCACTATGTTCCCAAATAGTTAATATGCGACATTCTAGAATTAATCTTGAAATTCCTAATGTCCATAACGGAAGTTCTGTAACATATTCACTAAATTTAAGCTTCAAATGCACCTTACGTTAAGTAACGGTAAGTTAAGTTTTACATTTCGTACTATTGATAATTATAATCAGCTTAATCTGCCTAAACGACCGTTAATTATTTTGCTACGGTATGAACGTCAACTCCTGTCATTTCTATTATGGCAAAGAAGGTTGGTGGGGTGTATCAATTCCACAATAATTTCGTACTGCTAATTGACATGAATCACTTATCTTTTATTTTGTCCGTGGATCAAGATATGAGTGATCCTGTTTTCTTGTGACTCTCCCACTTCTACCACTCTGCCATCCTTGACACTTTACAACTTTGCTCAAGTATATAGTACAATTTTCCTGAAAGACATTAACATTGAACCACATGAGTTATGTTATCGTTATCTTTCGTCCAAAGTGCAAAACATGTATTTATTATTGCAATATTTATGTATGACCTGTGCATATCAAGCTGTAATAAAATATATTTATTAAATTTCAATGTCCATATTGCTAATTTCAATTTAAAAAAAAACTATATTTCTACTGGAATAAGGTTTCAACTATTTTTAGTCGTTGGGGTGGGTCGGGCAGCAACAGATATTCCCATGGTCAAGGTGGGTAGGTCTTGACCTGCTTTTGACCGTCGTGTCCTACTGTCGCTGATGAGTTTGGTCGAGCAGTTAGGCACCCCACTGATGAGGGAGGGGAGTAATAAAACGAGAGTGGTCAGCGGGTTGAAAGGGTTCTGGGTTCGGCTTTTGGGTATGCCGCCCAGAATCTGACCTCAAAATTTAAGGCAAATCGAGGCCACGTAAACAATGGTTGATGGTTACCGGGTAAGCAGAGGGGGTGAGCTGGTTCCTGGGAAAAGATTGCCCCCAGTTTTCGTGACGTCAACCCTTGAACTTTGCACCCATTGGTTTGCTTACTAATATTTCTAGGTAACTTCTTGGACTTGTAAAATTTTAACTTTCCAACTCACACACGAAGTTGTGTGCTTCACTCTGTTCGTCAGCTATTTTCTTTCCCCGTGCACTTTACCCAACTTGAGATGGATCCCCCGCAAAAGAAGCGAAACACCGTCCCCAAGGGTGAGTGGAGTGCGCGAGCGAGTATGCCTCACTATATGCGGGACTTTCTTACGGTGTTGGCCCTAAATTTAATGACATTTGCCGTTTGCCTGGATTATTTCTAGTTTTGTGAAAGGGCACCGGCATTATTCGCCGAGTGCCCGCATCGGGAAAATGATGAGACTCCTTTCTAACCAATGCTACCAACTGAGGACCCTCTCGACTACGTGTTAAGACTTTTTTATTTGGAAGTGATTTTAGAAACCCCGGGCCAAAGTACTCCGACTAATGAAATTCCACCCAATGAGAGTTCCGTTGCACAGCAACTTCGATTGAGCACGCACTTCATAACCTGTAGTTTGGTCACTGCAACTAGTTGTCTACATTGCCGTTACACGACGTACCCTCCTTTCCCCAAGAAAACCGAAGCTTTCCCAGCATACCTTTGGAGGGCCATAAACGCGGAGAACGTTTTCTTTCTCCAAATGAAAATCCATAGGGCCCTTACACAAATTCAAAATGAAGACGCTCTCCGTGTTGGTGTGCCAGAGGACGATGGAGGGCCCAGGTTTTTGGTGGAGCTCATTCCTGACTGTTTGCTGGACTATATACCGCCATCGCTACCAGACCTCGTCCCCGTTGGCCCCGTCAGAGGACTCGCCATCCCCCTGGAAGGAGCCCGAGCCCGCCGACGACGTCAACGTTGGTGGGCCCGGCATCGGCGCACGGGATTGTCTCCGCCCGGCTGTCTGCAGGGATGACTGCCCCAGGTGCCATAACGGCCACTATGGTAAGAGATTTAATTCTAATCTTAAACTTAAGTGAATTTGACTAATAGTCATCATGCACTAATTTAAAAGAAATTTCCGTACTTTTCTTATGCAAAACATGTATAATTTTATTAAGTTTGACCAAACTTATGTGACATATTTCAATTAAACCTTACAGTATTCATAATGTTAATTCCCAACAAAATATAAATGCAATGAAAGTATTAATGCAGTATGCGTGAAAATTCTAATTATATTCAAACATAAATAGATATGCGCATAAAATCCATATTTTGATTCTTCTTAACGATGGAAAATTTCCCGTGTAGATTGGAAAGGAATTTATACTATTAATTAAGTGGTTCTCAGGAGTAAGGAATGGTTATTTATTCGTCCCTGGTTTTCCTTAACTTTGCTCTGGTTTTGGCCCTGTGTAGGTAAGTCATGCTGTAGTGGAATACAGTATTTTTTTGTTTTTTGTTTGTTTTTCGAGTATATGTCTGGTGTTATTCTGTGAATTAACGACTGGTACTACATTTAGTCATACACTAAATTTAATTATCACAATATTATGCTTTTATAACCCATTACTTATGGATGTAAAATGGAATATTTTGCTTAAGTTAGTCATTATCTTAATTTTATGATGTGTATCCTTATGGATGTAAAATTATAATGTTGTTTTTATATAAAATTTTATTCATATTGAAAGCGTTGGACCGTCACTTACTTTCTCTAAGAAGAAAAAATGACTGTCCGTCTTATTTTCTAATGAAGTATTTCCTAAAAATAAGAATGCGTGCCATGCTCCAACATTTAATAATTTATAATTTATGTGGTGTATCGCAACGAGGTAGCCTATAACCAATGTTATGAATCGTGATTCCTAGTAGTATGAGTAATTACATTGCGTGGCACGTATTCCGTTTTCAAGTAAAGAACTGCTTACTCTGATGAGATGTGAAGTGACATTTATGATTTCCGAAAGTCGGAAGAAAAGGGAGGGGGGAATGGTATTATTTACCGTAATAACGTATTTCCTAGTGTACTGGCTTATACATGAGCTTAATAACTGTGGTTATAACTACTTATACCGAAATATCTGGCAATTATTCCTTTTGGTATGCGAGCGTAACTCGCGAGTAAAATAATCCGTCAGCTGCAGCGAGTGCGGCAGCGCGACTGTATGTGGAATATAAGGTTCCGTAATTCTGTGCTAATGAACTACTGGCGAAATAATAATCTAATGTCAATAGGATGTTATGCCGTATATTTGTACGTCGGTATTTAAACTATATTTGTTAGTATTTAATTAATTTTCTTTGTGGGGGAGGAGGATAAATATCGTTCACAAAATATCAATAATACCAATTGTACTTAGCGTACAATAATCATGACGGGAAAGAATCCGATCAAGTCACAATAATTATACCTGAGTGTCATCGTTCCGTTTTCATTATAATTTATTTCCTCCATTCAGTGTTTATGATTGTAAGAGAAATACGAGATAAGGTCATACATACACTTTATCGTTATGCGAAATCTAGATTTGAAAATAACCATGTATATGGCAAATTTACGTGTGTTCCCAAATTTTTTGTGTGAACCCGACACTAATCTTGTTTATTTAACATTTTATTTTAGATAACCACTCTGATGCCGACAGTGACGATGGGTAAATCGTTGCTGTCGCCGCGACAGTCCGCCGCTAAGGAAGCGGTGTTGTCGCTAGTGGCAACACTGGTTCTCTACCCGTCGCTAAAATAAGCGGCATGGTAGAGTTTGACACCGTTGTTGCTGTAGCAACATACGAGTTGTATATATTTGTATGTAGTAATTCTTTTATTATATTTTACTAGTGCCTATAATCACAGATTCCTGAAAGTTTTGTTTTTCTATATTAATCCAGATTTTTGGAAAGTTTTAATTAATTTATTCAAAATCCTTGTTTCGGACTAGTTTTATTTATTTAATTCATACCTAAATTTGTCGTATTTATTATTTTTTAGTTGATTTCTTTAATCTGTGATTGATTATTTCATGTATGTCATCATTTACTTTTATTTATCATTACAGAATATTATTTGTCTTTTATGTTCTTGTTATCAGTTTCCCCTGTTAAATGTATATGTATTATTGTTTTATGTCAATGGTATTTTGTTTATTACGATTCTTTTCTTTTGATTTTATGATTACATTATAATTTGGCATATCTGTACATGTTGTGGTAATTTTATTATTAGTTTATTAATCCGTATTACGATTCTATGTGTCTTTATTTTTAAAATGTATGTCGCTATGTTGTTTGAATTTTGATGTGTTTCGTCTGAAAATGATTTTAGTTATTTTAATTATACTAAAATGTTATGGTTTATTGTTGATGTGTATCCATTATTTTTATGTATTTAATTTAAGTTTCTTATTTTCCCTGTCTGTGATTCGTGTAATATGTTGTTGGGTGTATCCTTATTAATTTTTTTTCCTTATTTTGTGAGTTTGTATAAAGTTTTGTGTATATATTTTTCTCGGTGTTCAATAATAGTTTTATTTAAAATTCGGTGATGTGTCCCTTGTGTACATTATTTCTATGTTACATATTGAAACATATTAATTTTAAGTTATTTTTCTATGCATATTTTGAATGAAACAAGTTCTGGCGTATTATTAGCAAATATAGCGAGAAAATGAAATGTGCTGCTGTCTGCGCGCAGTCCCCGTACTTTTGTTGTAACGAAAATCTACTACTATTTTCTCCTGCTAGGGCCCCTGCGTGCAGAGCACGTTAACGCTCTTCACGGTGACGCCATGTTTGCCTTTGTTCTCCGTTGGATACACGATGTCTTTAGTCGTCGTCAATGTTTGCCTCTTCCAACTGCCGACGCAGCCTAATTGCTGGTGTAATTCTACTGCTACGGGTATCGTAACTTTGCGTAGATCCAAGCATCCTTTGCTTGTTAAGTTCGTAATCTATTTTACGGCATTTATTTTGTAAATAAGCAGCTGATTTTGGCTCGTCGCGTTAGCGTTTGTTGGTTAGGCTCGTTTGCGAGCCGGTAGCTGCTTCGTCGGTTTCGGAAGGCGCAAACATTGGCGGTTCAATCTCTGATAAATGGTCTGTCAGATCCTCTAAAAGCTGCGCTATGTATTTTTGTAATTTTATTTCAGTTTCCGATGAAGTGCCGTTAACCTGTTCCGACATTTCGAGATCGGTAGGTCCATTGAAAGGAATAGACAGAGTATTCGTTCTTAAGAACCATGGTCGGAAGTTATTGACATGAACGCGAATGATTTTAAGTGGGTCTAAAAAATGCACTATATGAACAATAACGTCGTTTACGAATTCCATTATCCTGAACGGACCTGTCCAATGTCCATGCTCTAAGTAATTTTGGAGAAGTTTGCTTAATTGGTTAGAAGTCGCGTAATAATACGTAATCATCGACCAAGTAGCGGTAAGGTCTAGCCGTACGATCATAAAAGTTTTGCTGTCTCTGAACTGCTTTCCAATTATGCGCTCGAGTGACTTCGAATGCTACTTGTAGTCTACTCTCTAGACGGACTAAAGTATCATCACTGTCATAGCAGATTCGCGATGGCTTGAATGCTAAAGCACTCGGTAATCTAAATTCCGCACCATGATGTAAATAATGTGAACTAATTAAAGTAGTTAAATTAGGACATGCATTTAGTGCTACTGTTACCAATTCTAAATATTCGCACCAGTTTTCAAGACAACAGGCTGAAATTTTACGCAAAACTGTTTCTATTCTATTATTTGCTTCTTCTATGGAAACTCCTACCCACGAAGTGTTAGGAGTAAAATTAATCTGTTCAATGTTAAACATATTGGCTAACCTAGATACGATAGCGTTATTAATTTCTGAGCCATTATCTCCCCTTAATTGCACTGGCGCTCCGAACCTAGCAAGACAGTGTGAGAACAATTTATTTGCTATAGTAACTGCCTTTTTATTGGGAATTCCCACTGCGATAACGTAACGACTGAAATCGTCAATCACCGTCATTACGTAGACGTTCCCGTGAATGCTTCTATTTAAAGGTCCAATGAGATCCAAGCTCCAAGAGTAACCTGGTCTCTGTAGGGGTTGATACGCTCTTAATTTAGCTTTATACGGTTTAGTAGGCCTAACGTAGGCTTGACATACTTGACAAGTTTTAACATAATGAGCAAATCATCAAACATTTTTGGCCAATAACAATGTAACTCTATTAAATCTCTAGTTTTACGCGCGCCACGATGTCCGGCACATGGGGTGGAGTGATAGTCCCTAATGCAATAGTTCCGTAGAGATTTAGGTATACACATCTGTGCTGGATTGTGCATACGGCCTTTAGCTGGGTCTGCAAGTCTAATTCTATACAAAATTCCGTCGTAATCTTTATAAAAGATGTTACGCTTACTAGATTCATCGATTAAATCTTCCGATGACTGATTTCTAAGCCGTTTAATGATATCTCCTAGATACGGATAATTTCTTTGCTCCGCCGCTAGGTGCTGTCGTGTCCAGTCTGGGTGCTGACTACCGGGGACAGCGACTGATATCTATACGAGAAAGCGCGTCGGAAACTGCCAGAAGTCGGCCCGACTTGTGAATTAAGATGAATTCGTATTCCCTGAGTTGAAGTAAGATTCTTTCTAATTTGGGGGGGGGGGGGGCGGGAGGAGGCACAATAAAGATAGCAAATTGCTAAATGATCTGTGGTTAAAAAAAACATCTTACCAAGTAAATAACAGCGAAATGAATCGATTGAATGAATTTCCCTAGTTGGCGTCGTTTCTTTTCTTTCTGCCTCTGTGAGGGTTCGGGAAGTGTAGGCTAAAGGACAGGTTATACCTCCGTGATACTGACTTAAACAACCGCCGATCGCCACGCCACTAGCGTCAGTTTCAAGAAAAATGGCTAAACGAAATCGGGGTGCTTAAGGTTGCAGCTTTAACCATAGCCTGTTTAAGTTCCTGAAAAGCTCTTCTTCGTCTTTTCCCCATATGAATTTACAATTCTTACGTGTGAGTTTAGTTAAAATGTGAGACATCTCCGCGAATTGTGAGATGTGTCTCCTATAAAAATTTACCATACCGAGAAATGAACGGACTTGTTTAGGATTTTTAGGGGTGGGATACTGCTGCATAGCCTTAGTTTTATCCCTATCGGGTTGTATCCCGTTTTCGTCTAGTACAAAACCTAGAAATTTAACCCGTTTCCTAGCAAAATTGTATTTTTCTACCCAGAACGAGCGACTAACTGTAGCGCTCGATATACATGACTGATGTGGGTTTTAAGATTTGGACTACTCAGGAGGCAATCGTCAAGATAGACGGTTACAATAGGCGCCAAGCACTTCTGCGAAAATTTGTTGAGCACAAAATTGGAAGTGCACTGGAGCTGTTTTAAGGCCCATTGGGAGCCTGTTAAAAAATACGTTTTAGAGTTTGCAGAGAAACATGTCTTAGGTTTGGCTGATTCCGTTAATTTAAGCTGATAAAATCCGAACTTAAAATCTAGACGAGTGAAGTATTTAGCTCCGCTTAGGTGTGCCATGCTCTCTGTCACGGTGGGTATTGGTACGCTTACACTTTCAACAACTGAATTTAAGCCTCGTAAATCTACAACTATGCGATACCCTGTTGGTCTTCTTTTTATCATTAAACATGGCGATAACCAAGCAGATTTTCCCTCTTTAATGATACCTACTCGCTGCATTTCATCTAGATATTTATCTAATAATTCACGTTGGTGAAACGGAACTCTATACATTTTAGAACTTACTGGTTGAGAGTTGCCCGTTTCGATAGAAACTTCGTATCCTTCAAAACAACCTAGATCGAAATCGTTTTTAAAGAATGAATCTTGACGATTTTTCAACATATCAAGAAATTTCTGTGTTTCATCCTTGTTTAAATCTGGAAACGTAAATTTATGTTTTAAAATTTCCCACTCCGTGTCGCGCTATTCCCGTGATTTAGGCGTAGACGCGTTAGTTAGGCTACTAGCTTAGCCGTCACTCTGTTTGGCTTGCTGTTGCTGAGTTATCTCGATGGGGTTTGCGGGATGCGACATCTCAAAGGGGCTTGCGGTTTGAGATATCTCGATAGGACTTGAAGATTTAGGTTTCTCGATGGGACTTGTGGTTGGCGAATCTGAACTACATGTGTCTACGGAAGTCTCATCGCCGTAATCTCTAATACGGTGGTAATACGGTGGTATACGTTCCTAGTATTGTACCAGATTTTAATTCTACGTCATAACCATTAAAATTGACACACATAACTGGGATAATGCCTGTGGGAGTCATGTTAACAAGACTATGTGCAAGACGTACAGGAAATTCGCCGGTTTCAGGTTCGAAAGCTCCTGTCTGTAATTCGGGAAAGGGATAGTGTAAAATTCCGGTTATTCTACATTCGAAATTAGATGGAATGATTTCGTCTCGAAACAAAGAGACTGTAACATCTATTAATTGTTGTTTAGGTGTACAATTCCACGTCGATTTAGGATTATCGTTACTTTCTTCGTCTGTAGCTACGTTAAGCGTGGCTACGTAGATGTGATAAGGCTTATAACTTTCCCTATTTATTATTTCTTTATTTTGATTATAGGCTATATGCGCTTGCTCTGGTGACGCTAACATTTGGAATTGTAATTCTCCGATAGTTAAACTGTTATTGGAGCAATTTAAAACTAATGAATCTGATTTGTTCGAAAGGAAATCGTATCCTAATAGTACCGAAATGTTACCAAATGAACCATCAGGAACGATAACAAATTCCTGATTTCTAGAAAATTCACATTTCCCTATAGTGGTTACTATTTTCCTATTTGTTTTAATCTGTTGATTACCTACACCAACTAAATTAACTGGCATAATCATTGTAAGTACATAACATTTTACCTCAAGATTATTAAGCATACGCTGTGCTGCGGTGTTTGTAATTAGCGATAATGAAGAACCTGTATCGATTAAACATATCTCTGGCATAAGTCCAACATCGAACACTAAATGTGGGCGAGAATATTTAACGTTAGCTTTATTTAAAACCGTGTTAACCTGAACGTTGTCTCCGTTAGGCGTTGTTTGTTCCGAGTCGAACGATACTTCGTTCCGCTCGTCTGACTCACCTCTAGTGTCTATCTCAAACGCTAGATGGTGCGGTGTGTACCATCTATTGCCCAGTTGAGCTTGAATGCTCGTGAGCAAGTTTCCTCCCTTGCCTAGCAACGTATGAGTCGCCGGCGAGGAATTCGACTTGGCGTCGGTCTTACTGTCCCAAAATGTTAAGCAAATTGTTAGTTCGAACGTACCAACAACCGTTGGAATTTGAATTTTCCAATCCTTCTGAGTTGAGTGCGAAATACCTATGGAAGTACCTGAAGTCATTTTAATACCATCTTTGTAATATGTTTCGCTCGTATGTTTAAACTGAATATTACGTTCGCTACCTAATAAACCAACAACTATTGGTTTGTTAGTATCTACTGAATTTAATTCTGAATGAAAATTAGTAGCATCTAAACCATCTTCGAATAATGTTATGATGCCTGAATCACAAGATAAGCCGTATTTGTTGTTGACCGTTTCTAAAGCATTCGTGAATTCACTAACTAGATTTTGATTTCCTTTTATTGATCTTGCAACATATTTTGATGGAACTTTACCAATATACGATGCTAAACGTGGTAATGCTAACGTACGATCGGGTAAAGCTAATTTTTGTTGATGCCATTCAGCATCTGAGTATAGTTTAAGCATTAATTTATTTGCTACTTCTTCCGAAAATAATGGAATACATTTTGCTTTAAATGCATAATTACTGTTTGCACTGGGAGTTTGTTTAACAGGTGTTTGAGCCAGAACTGAGCTAACGTACTGGTTTTGATTATTATTGCCCTGTTCTGACTGGTTTTCTCCTAGCTCTGAATCCCTGTCGTTATTCAGGCTATGAACCCATTTTTTGAATTATCATTATTTTGGTTAGAGGTATCACCCTGGTCTACTTCAGTGGTGTGTTGTGGAACACGATTTTGATTCCCGTTATTTGTCTAGGGTAGTTTTGATTTTGATTCTGTCTACCGTTATTAGAGTTATTATTTTATGACTGCTGTCCGCCGTTATTGTTATTGCTGTTGGCGTTGGTTTGGAACGCGTAAAGGTTGTTACTCTTCTTATTAAATTGTACAGAATCCCTGTTATCAAATCCGGAAAAATAGTTTCCCCGTTTTCCGCAGTTATTACCTCTGTATTCATTTCCTCCGCAACCATTTTTCGCGTAAGATTTATTGTTAGAAAATCCACTTTCCCGATTACGCTGTTCGTGTCGTTGCCTTACACGTTGTAAGGATTCCTCCTTAGTGTGACAATCTCGTTTCAAATGTCCGCGGGCCAAACAACGGTAACAAGACTTATTTTGCAAGTTATTTATGTTTACCACACTAACTTTAGCCTCGTTAAGTTTAGGTTTAGCATTCTGGAGTTTATTTATTCCCTTCTCTAATGAAGTTATTTAGTTGTATAATTTATTTAGTTGTATAGTTGTATAGAATAAATTTGGTGTGATGATTTCACCTCTGCAACCT
>JAHWFP010086631.1:0-12548 GCA_023313725.1 Lithobius niger
GCATCAAAATAATCAGTAATCGATTTTGTGATGCACCGGAGATCAAGGAAATTATATAAATCATGGATCAACGCCAATAGAGTGAACGAAGTAAACTACATGTCTAGTTTCATTCATTAAGCCTCTCTTTTTTATATTTAAATAGATTTTGGAAATGATATTAAAGGAAGCGTCCCTTCTAGCTGAGCTTCAAGTTAGGTCGTTTTAACAATGAGTCCTGCAACAATGCTGTTTGATTGTTGACTTTGCATTGTTTCTCTCATTGTTCCAGACACTCCTAGTGTACTATGTGCACGTGCACAGATTTTCACGTGCACAAGTTAAAATTTAAAAAATCTCGTAAAAAGTTGCTATTCTGGTCCCTTGAGGCAACACAAAAAAAAATCATGCCTGTCGGTAACTTGGA
This sequence comes from Lithobius niger, assembly GCA_023313725.1. Lineage (NCBI taxonomy): Eukaryota > Metazoa > Arthropoda > Chilopoda > Lithobiomorpha > Lithobiidae > Lithobius > Lithobius niger. Next base: position 407 of record JAHWFP010086631.1, read on the forward strand.
ATTTTTTTAAAGTCTTATTATGTAGTGTTTATATTAATTTTCACACCACTGTACAGTACCATAATCTTGTGGCACACTCCTCCGTTCCGACGACGAAGAGAGCTTCCAGGGCCACCGTAGTTAGTGACGGACTGGGCTAGTCAGTCGCTAACTACAGTGCCCCTGGAGGCTCTCTTCGTCGTCGGAATGGAACGGAGCAGTGTGCCACAAGCTTTAGAAGCTTCAGTTGCTCGGAATGCTCTAGGGAAGCTTTCCCCCAGACCCCGAGCTAGCTTTATTCGTGCCCCTCCACAATTTTTCTTGTCTGTGACCAGTGGCGTAACTAGTGGGGAGGGGGGGGGGGGCGGGGGGGGGACAGGCGATTCACCCCGTTTGTGAGGTTTTGAAAGCTTATTCGGTAAATTGGCCAAGTGACTTTTTCTATAGCTGAAAAATTATTTACCGTCAGTTGGCTGCATTTTGAGGTCAAAGACGCAACTTTCATCTAATTAATACATCTACTGTTTCCCCTTTTAATCACTAAAGTAACCGGGTAACAAATGGAGAAATACGAAAATCAGAAAAGATGAACAGTAAGAAATACTAACTCTTTAACTCCATATTTTGCTTAAAATTCCCAACATTTCTAACAAAGTATCAGTGTTTAAAAAATAAGTATCCAGTATGAAAAACTGAAAGATTTACATAACGAAATTTTTTTATGCGTATAATGCAGTCAGCAAAACTGGTTTTATAAAAATGTTTCGAATGGCACTTTACAAGGCCAGAAAATGCCGGAAAATAGCAACAATGCATCAGCTTCCGGGGCTCTTATTCGGTTCTCCCTCCACACCATTCGTCTAAATGCCTAGTGTTGCCCCCTCAGTACAAAACCCTACTTACGCCACTGTCTGTGACTGTCCCACTGGACAGAGTAACGGAGGCTCTTTCTCATTACCGAACAGTTTTTAGGCTGACAAGTTTTGAAGACTCATATTTTATATTTAAACAATTTTTAACACTAATAACAAGTAACGCCGAATTTGAAAAATATATTTAAATTTAATCCATATGTAAAGATTTTTTAATCGGGCGCCTCAATAAAGTCCAACCCACCCCGGCCATTGCCACACCACTTACCTGAAACTCCCTCCCTGTATTATACCCTACTAAATACTGAAAACATTTCTAGGAATTTCTGCTTCAAAGTTTTCATGTTGCATAGTTTTCTAATCATATTTTTCGCTGCCCCTTCCTCCTGCCCCCTCACCCCTCCCCCATTCTGCTTAGGAGCAGAAGTACCGTGAAAAATGCACTCGTGCACTGTGTCATGCAAATGAGACGAATAACAATTTTCTAACAATTAACCTATAGAATAAAAAGAAAAAAAAAACACGAAAAGTTAAAAGAATTTTTTTTTGTATAAAAACATACGATTTGTTAAATAAAATGTCATTCATTGTTTTGTCGAAAAGGGGACCTAATGAGGCTTAGTATTTGAAGTAGCACACACCTTACAAATCAGCTAGAGTAGAATTCGACCGTAGATAAACGGCTTTTCAGTAAAAATGCTGCAGCATACAATTCACACTTCAAGGGTTTCACACCATTATCATTCGACTACATTGCTACACACTTTTACAACGAAATTGTTGTTTTTTAATTTTCACTTAAGTGTCTCATTAAAATAACGTTGACTATGCATTGTTGTATTTCTTACTTCAAAAAGTGCTACCAATAACAATATCTCGCATTTAAAAGTAGTCTATTTCTTTTCATTATGTATGGAATGCAGCACCACTAAGGTTGTATTTCCATGTTTTCACACCGTTTTGTATTCGAATACACATCGTCTCGTATTAACGTTAAATAAGAAAATTGCGTACTACAAACTTGATTTAAGGAACGATCGGTAGAAAAAGTTCATTTACGTTGCAGCAAGCTTCATTCACCAGAAATTGCAGTACCACATACTATGTATTTAATAGGCTTCTCGTCACAAAAACATTAAGACACTTCTTGCCGCCAAACGCAACTAACATGAGCTTCAGCTAAAAGGCTTTACTACGGTTTCCACATCTAAACAGTTTCTCACTGTTTTGTCGTAGAATGTAGAAAATGCAGCAGAGAATCTCACAAATCATAATACGACGTGTCACACTTAAGATATAATCTTCCTCCTGGCTTTCGACTCAAAATGTGCAATAAATAATCGTAGATATGCCTTACCACAAATTCTATTCTTTAGGCCCTTTCTCCAGTATGAACACGGACCACCAACAAAAAAATTGCACTAAGTGAGCCATATTATCATACTATTTTCTTGTTGTTTGTAAAGTTGAATTTCTTCATCATCTGTCCCATTCTGGCAATTAACTTGGAAGATTTCACTTTTTTAGTTGAAGCACAAGTGGCACATTACATAACAGATGTCATGGCGTTTTTCGTAACCAAACTGCTTCGTGATTGGTTAAAAATAATATCGAAAAGAGTTTAGAATATAGCTTAATAAATTTTATTCGTCTGAGAATTCCAAAGAATACTTTAAATAAGAATTTATGAATAACATTAAGAGCCACAAACAAACTGTAAATGATACTGCAGTTTTAAAACGCACCAATTACTAACGCCATCTAGTTTTTCAGATTGACAATTTTTGTGGTTTAGTTCCAAGGGTGGTCGAGGCGAGTCTGTCCCGAGTCCTCGGTCAAACGCTAGGACACCACCCTAATACAAGTCTGTTACTCATCATTCCTACGGAACTTTTCATGTACTTATGCCGTAAGGAACCAGATCTGCCATGGAGTCTAGCTTTCCTATGAGGACATTGAATTTGGGCAGAGTGTGGCGAAAAGACTAACAAAATGAGTTTGCTGTCGTGACAAGGTCTGCGATTCTTTCTGGAGAAGACATGACTGTTGCTATCGCTAGGTTGAAGGCCACTCCCAGAACGACGAATTTCTGGGCTGGAACGAAGCATGACTTGGAGATGTTGATTCCGAAACCTAGCTTGGTAAGAAGGGACAAAGTGAAATATCAACTGAGAAGAAACTCAGCGGGGTCCTGATCCTGAAGGAACCAGTCATCTAAATATGCACTTGCGGAGACTTGGTCGCGATGAAGGGCTGCCAAGCGTGAAAATGTGGGGAGCAGCGTTCAGGCCGAGGGCAGACATTGGAATTCGTAGACCTTGTTGTCATACAGAAAACGAAAGAGATGGCAAACAGAACCGAGAAGCGGGACATAAACATATGCATCTTCAAGATCGATGGACATGGTCCAGATGCCTGGCCTCAGGTAATGACGGTGTTTCCATTTTGAAGTGAACATTTTTCATCTTCTGGTTTAGCGGTTTAGGTTGAAGATGAACCTGTCTCCCTAGTCTTCTTTGGACAAAGGAATATCGAGCTGTAAAATGCTGGCTGAAGGGGAATCAGACATTCCCAGATTGCACCTTTGAAGAGGAGATCTTGAACTTCAGATGAAAGATGGCAGGATACGGCAGGGACAAAGTCCCAGGGTGTGGAGTTGTAAGGGGAGGTCTGCTGATGAAATCCAAGCAAAGGCAGCGACTGATGATGGAGAGAATCTGAAGACTGGACGTTATTTGTTGCCAAAACGGCAGGATATAATGAAGGCAGCTGCCGACAGGAAGGGACGAGAGGAATTGGGCGTCAGAGGTTGGCGGAAGACTTTCGTCGAGCACTTGGAGAGAAGTAGCGACTGCACCAATCAGCGGTAGTATTGCGGTTGTTATATCGTCCCTTCTCCGATTTGATGATCAGCCCTGAAAGAACATTAGGTGGTCTGTTGACGTCATCAGAGCTGTAACAGTCTTTACGTGGTCAAGGCCAACTATCCTTACCGCCTTGATGAAAGGCCATCTTGAGTCCTAGCAAAGACCTGCAATTGCTGTTTTGGCTTTACTTCCTTTGGTTACGAGCAACGTCAAGGTGCAGTGCGAATTTAGGAATGAAACCGCGAAAGAGAGTGCAGGACTCATGGATTGGCTTGTTGCGGAGCGCATGTCTTGTAGAATCGTTGAAGTTGGGAGCCGAGTCGAGAGCAATGTCACGAAGGAGAAGTGTTGAGTTAAAGAGAACCTTAGAGAACCAATTTATGGCATTAAAACTGGCAAAGCAGGCTTTCTTAAACACCTGGCTTGTGAGGAACGACAGGCGCTGGATTCCAAGACTGTTAACCTCAGACGACAGCTTTTCACATAAAGCGTTAGTGGCAGTGTTGAGTACATCGGCTTGTGAGGCAGTCCGAAGTCCCAGATGCACAATATTGTCATTGTCCTCGAGAACTGTCGAGGGAACCGAAACCCTTTTCCGGATCAACAATGCTGTGATGACATTTGGAAGAAGGCTGAACGAGAGATGGGGAGCGATAGTGCTTGCTAAGAGGTTCCCCTAACGTGGTAGCCCTAACCCAATCCCGGATATAGGACTCATCATAAGAGGAATGGGAAGGAGGTCACTGAAGTTTGTACTGGAAAGAACAAATGTCTCTGTCCATAAGCAAGTAGACTTGATCCTTAGATAAACGCTCGCAGTCTGAGCAGGGGGATGAATTGGAGGCAATCCTTGTGAACAGCGAGAAGATCAGGATGATAGGTCGAGAGGAGCGGCAGTCTTGACGGGACTTGACTTGAGACTTCAACTTGGTATAAGCGTCCTTGACTCAACGAAGCTCCATTTGTAGAGCCTGAAGGTGAGGGGTGGCAGTCACAGTTTGACCACATGGAACGGGAAACGTCATAGCAGTGTTGGCCGTAGAGCCAGTGAAAACTGATGGGTGAGTGAGTGACAGACACGGCTGGGAGCCAGTTGGCAACAGGTGATGCGCTGGCAAAAAGAGATAGGTAGATTAAAAGCCATACAATCCCGGTAGTGGAGACGAAAGGATAATGACAGGTGGAACCGGCCACAGTGTAAAGTTGCCATCTCATGCTTGCTGACTTGACCGTAATTACCTAATAACTGTAATTAGGGCTAATTACGTTGTTCTACTCGAACGATGAAGGAAACATTTGCCAACTTTGGAATGCCGGGTCTTTGGCTACATTTTCCACGTACGAGACACGTGCGTTCCTTTTCACCGAAAGTGTTTCCATATTTTGGCGGGAACGAGCCCTTATAATGAAGATGGTTTGGCGCGAAAGGAGGTCTTTCCCAACAAGCACGCAACAAGGACAGAACTCTATGCACGAACTGTCTTGTTGTACAATTTCTCGATTCATGTGCGGATTGTTAAATGTTTATTTTTGTAAATTGCTTTATGTTTAAGGAGGAAGTAAAGAAGTTTGAATTTAACAAGTCTGCAGTGAACCCTTGAAATTACATTGGTGGCAGCGGTGTAGCTGGACTTTCACGTCGAGGAAGCAGCTGGATTTCATGTCGATTTGTTCGAGTTTCAATGGTCAGGGTGCTGCCATTGGGTCTACATTGGGTCTACATTGACAGTGGTGAAGCAAATTGTGCCTGCATCAAGTGTAAAGTAATTACATTGGTGGCATCGGTTTGTTCGGATTTCCACGACCAGGATGCTGTATCAATAGGCGTACATCCGGACTTTCACGTTAAAGGGACACAGCTGCATCGAAAGTCGGCGGTAATGTCAACTTAGATGGTAGTGGTGAGCTTCTCCAACACTTTCCATGGCAGAATTTCGACTTTAGTGGCAACCATCGTGGGAGGAAGATTAAAGGGGCTTCCTGCTGTTCAAGAAAGACGAGTCAAGAGCTGAGCTGGCAGAGAAGATTTCGACTGGACGAGGGACGGAGAAACATTCCTATCAGCGTAGTGGTAATGCTGCACTTCGTCGTGTGAGAAGGAAAATTTCGGCGAATTCCGGTAATAGAAGAAGCGAAATAGGGGTTGAAGTCATCGTCTGTGCATGCCTGGGTTCGTCAGTTTAGAAGTAGAAGTCGTCTTGGCAGCGTCTCCACAACGCGGTAGCAGGTGAACTGTGGCAAACTTTTTTACACCTTGGTATTAGGGCGTTTGGGAAAAATGTGTTGTTTAAAGCTTGCGGGAACTGTTGGTGCTATTTTTTGATTGTTGGTTGCTTAGGTAATTAAGTAATTTTACAATGGAGTTGCTTAGTGATAAAACTGTGGTTGATTTGAAAGCTGTGTACGAGGAATGAGGGTTGCAGGTGCCTAAGAGAAAAAGTGAAATTCTGGCTATGTTTAAAGGTGGGTTGGAGGGAGAAACTTTGTTGGCTGATGATCTCGCAGAAGCAGTTAAAACTGTAGAGGAGGCTAAAAGGGTAATAAATGCAGAAAAAGAGAGGGAATTACAAGAAAAACAGGAACTAAAGGAAAGGGTATTAAGGGAAAGGCAGGAAAAGCAAGACGAAATGGAAAGGCGAATTTTAGAGGCTGAATTAGAGAGGGAAAGGTTAAGTGTAAGAAAAGAAGAATTAAAAAGGGAGGAGGCTTCAAGGGAGAGGGAGGATGAATTAGCAAGGGAAAAATTAGCAAGGGAAAAAGAATTAAGAGAGACGGAGGACGAATTAGCAAGGGAAAAATTAGCAAGGGAAAAAGAATTAGGGAGAAGGAGGACGAATTAGCAAGGGAAAAATTAGCAAGGGAAAAATTAGCAAGGGAAAAAGAATTAAAGGAAAGGGAGGAAGAATTTGAGAGGGAGAAATTGGCTAGGGTAGACAAAATTGAAAGAGAAAAATTTGCAAGGGAGGCAGAGCTAGAACGGGAAAGGTTAGCTAAACAAGATGAGCTTGAAAGTAAAAAATTAGCTACAGAAAGCGAAAGATTGGATCGTCACGAAGAACTTGAACGGGAGAAGTGGGAACGATAAGATAGATTAACGAGAGAGAAACAGGAGCATGAGCTGCTTATTAGTGAAAATGCTAGGCAGCATAATGATGAAGTGCAGGCAAGAGAGTTGTCCTTTAAGCAAGAACAATTAAAGGTAAAAACAGAGTCTATACAACAAGAAAAACGTTACGACATGTCGAAGTTGTGCCAACCCTTCAGGGAGAAGGAAGACAACATATTAGTTTTCTTGTCTGGTTTTACTAGAATTTGTGATAGGATGGGCTTTAACAAAGAAGAGTGGCCTTTCAGATTGTTATCTTTGTTAACAGGGAAAGCGCGGGAAACACTCATGCGTCTTTCTGATGATGACTTTGCAAAGTTTGATCTGTGTGTTAAAGCTCTTAAAGTAAGATTTAATGTTACAGAGCAAGGTTTACATAACCAGTTTAGATCAGCCCCAAAAAACTGACAAACAAACGTACTTAGATTTTGCTCATACTTTGACAACACTGGGTACTGAATGGGTTAAGGAACTTGATTGTGGGGATTCTTTCCAAAAATTGTTCCAGCACCTATTAATAGAGGATTTTTTGAATAAGGTACCAAGTCCGATAAGAGTATGGCTTATTGATAAGGGTAAACAAGAGTCTGTTTTGAACTTAGCTTCGGTTGCAGACGATTACTGCGCTAATCGCCGAGAAGCAGTTCTAAGACAGGGGAGTGGTTCTGACAATGGACATGGCGACCACAGGACAGAAATAATTACCGTGGAGGAGGTAACAATGGTAATGGTTATGGCAGGTATCGGAATGGTAATGGTTATCAAGGTAGTCAAGGGAACAGAAACAATGGAGGGAGTGGTAATTCGCGGAATGGTGGAGGCAACCAAGGGAATGGTACTAGTAACTATGGGAACAGTAACAATGGTAATGGTAACAATAGCAATAGTGGTACTAGAAATGGTTCAGGTAATAATGGTACGAGCAATGGTACTATTCATTCTATAATTTATTGAGGCCCCAGCCTAATGCTATGCGCCCCAAACCTAAACTTATACTTATAGAAAATACACTACGCACTGAAACACCGAAACACCGTCAATTGCTAGTTTTACAACGCAACACAACAATAACAACAAAACAACTCCCGTCACAGGTGAGTCACCAATTCCTACAATCCCAGACACATATTCCATGCCCACCTTCTCTTCCCCATTTAAGGAAAGTTCCGGTGGGCAACCACTGTGGCACCTCCGGCACACACCAGCTACTGGACTCATGAACGCACTCACGGTCACTCACGGTCACTGTCACGGTCACTGTCGCGGCCCAACACAACCGCAGACACCCTAACTTCCTGCAATCTCCATGATGATCTACGCCCACCTTCTCTTCCCCATTTAGGGAAAGTTCCGGTGGGCAACAACCTTGGCATCTCCTGAATGCACACTTGCTCACGGCCCCGCACTTGCACTTTCACGCCTTCACTTCACCTCGGAAAAGTACCGGCAGAGGGGCAACTCAATGCAAGGAGACGATGGAAGAGAGGGGGGGGGGGAGGGGACCCTACACATTCAATCCTGTTTCCACAATAAATAGGGCGATAGCCCGCAGCTTAGCAACTGGGCGCGGACCATGTAACTGTGACAAAAGGTCCTCAAAGACCGGGAGGGTAGCTAACCAGGGCGCCAGCTACAGCTTCGGCTTACAATGCGCAAGCAAGGCCGCAAGCTATCGACAATAATCAGGCTAGTAGGAGAGCGCCTTTAAAGGCGGACGAGCCAAGTAAGTGCTACGTTTGTAGCTCGAGCTCGCATTTGAAAAGGGATTGTCCCAACAATGGTACCAAAGCCTCAGTAGGAAATGTATGTACTCAATTGCCTAGTGTACACAAGGGAAAGGTGGTTAGCTCTCTTAAAGGTAAAAGTGGTACACACTCGGTGGAAAGCCAGTTATGTAAGAAATGTACAATTAATGGAAAGCCTGGTATTAATTTGCTGGATACAAGTGCCTTTATGGATGTGGTTTCGAGTAAAATAGTAAAGCCTAGTTCGTTCACAGGGAAACGAGTTGTTTTGTCGTCAGTTGTAAGTCAAAACGTGACAGACTTTCCTGTGGCAAAGGTAAAGTTGGCTACAGAAGATGGCTACATTATGCTGGAATGCGGTGTGTCGCCATTTTTTAAGGACGAAACGTACGACTTTCTGCTTAGCCAAAAGTCTTACGAAAAGCTACAGAAAATTGAAAGAAAGGTAAACAAAACACGGACTGCGATAGCTAGGTCGAAAACAGGTAGCAATGGAAAGAAAAGTACCGAAAAACAGGCTGTAGATCAATTTATTGATGGTGATGTATTGGAGGATCTTTTTAAAGTGGGAGATGAGGAAATGGAGGAAAGTGTTCGAAATGTTGCAAGTGAAAATAAGGTATTTGCTAAAAGCAGTGAAAGTGGTGTCAAGGTCGAAGATCATGGGCTTGCACAAAATGATACAGTTGTCCAGTCACAACACGTTTTAGTCAATAAACAAGCTAGTGTTGAGCCGACTCTGTAAGGAGTACGAAAAATAGTAAAAGGGTTGTAAGGAGAGAAAATTTAGGTTTGTTGACAGCAGGATTTCAAGACTTGTTAGCTGTTAAAGCTGAAGTTTTAATGCAAGGGCAGGTGCTTGATCCTGGGTTGGAGGGATGTCGAGTGGCAGCTGACATTGAAGGTACATCTTTTTTTTTGGAAGGATGATGACTTACGTAGGAAATGGGTGGCAGCAAATGGCACCAAATTGGGTGACCAGGTAGTGGTACCTAACATGCTTACGGAGCAACTGGTAAGGAGGGCACATGTTAATGCCTATTTGGGGCACATGGCCACGGAAACGAACATTGCCAGGTTGCAAGAAGTATTGCATGGGCCAAGAATGTGTGCACAATGTAAAAATTGGATAGAGTGGTGTGAAATCTGTAAGAAATATAGAAAAGGTGTGAGGAAGGGAGAGGGGAAGAGGGGAGAGGGGAGAGGGAATGATTTTAGTTCCGGTTGTGGCAGAGCCTTTCATTAAGGTGGAAGTGGATTTCGTAAAGCCTTTCAAAGTGACGTCTGATGGAAATACGCATGGTTTAACGGTTTGTGATAGGGCGACCAGGTATCCTGAAGCAGTGGCTGTCAGGGGGGCTAACTCACACACGGTAGTAAATGAAAGCATAGCGATTTGTTCAAGGGTTGGGTTCTCTGTGGAACTCCAATCGAATCTTGGGAAACCGTTTGTTTCTGAACGGTAAACTTGTTTCTTGAAGGAGTGTGAAATCGGCCTAATAAATAGTAAGCCTTATCATTCGCAGTCTCAGGCTGTAGAAAGGTTGCACAGAACAAGGGAAGACTGTAGCAGGGCTTTGGATTTGGAGTATCCTGACAAAGGGAATGATGTTTTAGCACCAGCTAAGTTTGCAAGTACGTCTATTTTTTGTGAGACGGCAAACTTCACTCCAGCGGAGTTAGTTTATGGAAGAAAGATGAGGTTAAAAAGGGAAATCGCAGATGTAATGAGGGAAAGATGGAAAGATGAGATTGCACAGGTGACTACTAGTAATGAGGTTGGATTGAACGTTATGGGAGTGGAAGGAGAGGATGGAGTGAATGGTAAAGAGTTGTACAGGAGATCTCAGGTGTGGGATTCAGGAGGGAAACCTGGGAATGTCGCAAGCAGAGAAGTAAACGAGGAAGCCATTAGTGGCCCTCTGTCTGCAAGGGTAAAGCAAAAGTGTAGGTGCCTAGTTGTGGTGAAAATGGAACCAAAATCTGCTTTACTGGTTATAAACACGAAGAAATAAGTCAAGTCTAGGTTAGGATTGACTGGAGATGGCTTGCATATGTTAAATAACTATGCAAAGTTGGTATTGCCTTTGGCTGTCAGTGTGAAAAAAGGGGCACCAGACAAAGTGGGAGGGGGTAACAGTTGCGGGAAAGCTTTTCACAAGCTGCAGTGTGTGCTTGCTTCTCCCAAAGGGTTGTTGAATTCTGTGTCTGACGAAGTTTTCGTGTTGTTGTTAACATGCAAGGTTTACAGTGTTATTGTTAGTATTGTTTGGATATGTGTTGCATGTTTACTTTTTTGCTGGGGAAAGGGGGACAAACGCCCTAATGCTGAGTGAGGGCAAAAATGTGGCAAAAATGTGTATTCTCCAGTGGTGAACAGTACTTTTGAGTTGGATCCAGGGAGGTGGATTGTTGTGTGTGGTATTTTGTGATATGGTGTGTTTATAGGGTGGCAAGAGAAGTGATGGAGCGAAAAGAAAGTTTTTTTGAAGGCTTTCTTGTGGTGTGTTGTAAGCATAAGTGGATGGCTTGCTCGTTAAAGAGAGAGTTTCCTGAGTGCTGCAGAGTGTAAAATTGGTGTGTCGTATTTGGTGTGTCAGTGGGGCCGTTTGGGATTGAGATGGTCCTGTTGCTATGTTGTGGAGTGGTGTTTTGAAGTGCAGTGGTGTGTAGCAATGTGCAGAAGAGTGCAGCGGTGTGCAGCAGTGTGCAGTGGTGGAAGTGTGCAAAATGTGTTTTGCAGTGCAGCCGAAGTGCAGTGATGTGTTTGTGCTCAGAGGGTAGGAGATCGATCTTTGCCTTCTGTACAGCGTTCCTGGTGATATGCATCACTAGTGGCCTGCACTTACCGTGATTTGTTGTTGACGAATCACAGCGTTGGGTTGGAGGTGTAAAGTTGCCATCTCTTGCTTGCTGACTTGACCGTAATTACCTAATGACTGTAATTAGGGATAATTACGTTGTTCTACTCGAACGATGAAGGAAACATTTACCAACCTTGGAATGCCGGGTCTTTGGCAACATTTTCCACGTACGAGACACGTGCGTTCCTTTGCACCGAAAGTGTTTCCATATTTTGGCGGGAACGAGCCCTTATAATGAAGATGGTTTGGCGCGAAAGGAGGTCTTTCCCAACAAGCACGCAACAAGGACAGAACTCTATGCACGAACTGTGTTGTTGGACAATTTCTGGATTCATGTGCCGAGTGTTAAATGTTTATTTTTGTAAATTGCGTTATGCTTAAGGAGGAAGTAAAGAAGTTTGAATTTAACAAGTCTGCAGTGAACCCTTGAAATTACAACAGATCGGCCAGTGGTGTGGCCTTCCATGAAGAAGCTTTATCCGTCGAGGTTCCCTTGGTCCTAGCATAGATTAGAAAGTGAACTAGATATACCGTCTCACTTCTTCCCGTCCTACGCGGAGCTCTGGCGGTAGTTGCGGCTACTAATACCTTTGCTAATGCTTTTGCTTTCGAAGCAGCAGAAGGCAAAGCATTACCAGAGGTGTTAGTAGCCGCAACTACCGCCAGAGCTCCGCGTAGGACGAGAAGAAGTGAGACGGTATATCTAGTT
>JAHWFP010086633.1:0-12185 GCA_023313725.1 Lithobius niger
GCTATTATCAGCCGCCGGGATCGTGCATAGAAGCCGTACTTACTCGTTACCATGGTTACCAGTTTGAGCTAGCGCTGGCCGTCCGGCGTCTAGTGCTCATTTTCAGTTATATTGTCGATTGGAATTCGGTAGCTTAATACACACGAACACACTTTTCACGTTCAGAGCGGTCCGACTTACGTCTTATAATTAGTATTCATTAGTTTGTTAGTCCTGAGTTGCGTCGATTCATCATATCGAAAACGGCGGCCATGTTGAATCCACAGATCACAGAAATTCGTGACGTAAGTGGGGCTTTTCATTGAGTGCGTGAGCGCGAGTACGCAAATATGCAAGAATTGTCGGAATAGACCGGTGTGTACCTTACCACGAGAAATAGCTGTGCTTAGCTCGCGTTCACCGAGTCGGGCCACCCTATCAAAGCTACGTATAATCCAAGCTCCCTGGTGTACCCCATGTTAATCATCATGGCGGCTGCCATCCCATAATCTCAAAGGGGAGGTATCGATTCTGGCTGCGCCTTCAGTCGTGAATCTGCTAGTCCGGTAAACGCAGTTTACCATATATCGTCCTAGGTGACACTACGTTGTATTATTGTATATAACTCTATGCTGGAGCCAGTAACTGGGATAGCTGCAAGGGTCACTGGAGGGGGAAAAGAAGTGCTTCTTACTGAAGACAATGCTGTTAAGAGTGGATTTCTTAGGCCTATAATCCACGATTTTTGTCGATTTATTAGCAGTTGCTGAAATTTTTAAGCAAGTGGAATCTTTATTTTCCAATTACAACCTAGCAGCAGAAGGGTTGGAGAAAACAACGTTTTTTTTAAGCCTATGAAATCCGCTCTCAAAGCCCTGCCTTGACTTGAAGTGCCGTTGTTTAACCCTCCATTTTAATCTAGTGTCCCTTGCAGTTATATCTCTTGTAACCAATATGACGTCACATGACGCTGCTCTCTAGCTCAGAAGCGTTCAACTGAGTGAACCGACTCGGTAGATAGTAGGTCCCTGGTTCCACTCGACCTTGGCTTAGAGCTGGGATGGCGAACCTATGGCACACGTACCAAAGGTGGCACGCAGTGGCACGCGAGCCTTTCGAAAAATTAGTGCATCATGACATATTTTTCCCTAACAAATTACACACGTATAAATTGTTACAGTACGGCAGCTTTGACTTTTTTCCTCCCCTTACCTTGATTTTATTTTATTTACCTTTTTCTGTTTACGAACAATGGGCCCACGAACACTACGAACAATTTATTATGAACAATGGGAGGTACGGAGCAGTTCAATGCTGATGTGACTTGTGGCTTCAGTGAAATGCGAGACACGGGCATTGTCAGAACTGATTGCATGCGGTATGTAGCACGTTCAAGAATTGAATGATGAATAATTAAAGAAATTGGACAAGAGAGAAGCAGATCTGGCCTCAACACAGAAACGGGCTGAAAAGAAAATACTTCCAAAAGCAGATCAACTTATATTTCATGGTTGGAACGAACTTCTTTGCGGCTTTTTGCCGCTATGAAAAAGTTGGCGTTTGCATTATTAGCGACGTCTGAATCCAGCTACTATTGGGAGTCGACCACACACAATTGCGATCATGCATCGAAAAATTACCATCTTAGAAGCAAGAACAGAAGTCGCACTGATGTGGCACGTACTGCATGTTTTGTAAGCCAATTTTTGTTTTATTTCCACTTATATAAAGAAAGGTTCGCCATCCTTGGCTTAGAGGAATCCGTCTCACTCTTCCGTCAAGTTTAGAAACAGACCCGTAAACTCGTCCTAAGTGGCATCTTGGGTAATCTCGCTCTTGTATACTTTACAACGGGAAATAGCTCTGCTACAGCTCAGAAGGGGTTCAACTGAGTGAACCGACCCGATTGTGGCAAAAGGTCCCTGGTTCATTCTCACTCGTGTAACTCTATGGTCTAGATCATGGCCGCTCCGAAGGCAACTCCGAAAGATGCTCAAGTTATGGCAGCTATTTTGAAGGATATGGGCATCATTGAGTACGATCCTAAAGTTATAAATCAAATGCTCGAATTCACATACAGTAAGCAGGTTTCTTTTATTGTTTCTATTACTCGGAGAAAAAACAACAATCGAAGTCATTTTTATCACTGGTGCTTGGCACAAACATGCGAGCGGCGCTGGCTAGAAAAAAAAACGCCGCCAAGCACCACACCAACAACAGCACGTATTATTGTTGTTGGTGTGGTGTTTTTTTCCCCTTCCCTACCGACGCCGCTCGTATTTTGTGTCAAACCCCTGTTATTTGTTTTAATGGTACTGGTGGTAGTATCTTGGATTAATAACTACACTTCGTTACATGTAGCATGGGACCGGGTGACGGTTCTCTACGCGGCTTTCTTAAAATGACATTCCTCCCTGCGCCCGTTTTCAATCCACCACATCAAGTCTGGCCCCAAAGGTCTATTTCCTTACCGTTAGTCAATCCGTTCGTAAAAATCCGTTTTAAAATGTGGCGTCTATGAGATTTTCTGTTGAATATTGGGGAACTTTATTTAAGTGCTTATATATGATCCTTGGCGCGCTTACAATAACCATGGCGTTAAATCTCTGTGTGTGCATGTACTAGTTTGCTAATAATTACTATGAGATCAAAAATCTTAAAGACTAATGCGGTTATTCCAATAGATCGCCGAAGCAAAATTACAAAGACACTAGCCCAGAAATTATAAATTTGTGACTACACAATTAATGCGTTTGTGCTGGTTCTTTTGTTAGACGCAATGCCAACGGAGACAGTAGCTGCGTTCTTCGCTGCGAGGAACGTAGCTACTATCTCAGTTGACCTTGGCGATATTAACATGCACGGATGCGATCGGCGCGTGGCTGTTATAAGGCAGGCGGGGTGTTGTTTTAACCATATGAAACAACCTCATGTCAGACACTCCGCTTTAGCCCTAGGTGTTAGATTTAATAGCAGCAAACCGCAGTGGCAGATTTAGGATTTTGTCGAAGCTAGAAGCTACACAAGCTCCCCCCCCAAAAAAAAAATTTTTTTGCTGACCTTTTTTACACAAAAAACAGATCATCGAAATTTCTTTTTATTATTCGGTGGCGGGGGCTGCAAGATGCTTCTATTTTTTTTTTTATGCACAAGAGCTTTTTTCGTTATTGCCTGGGTGATGAGTAGATTTGTAGTCACTTGTTTGAATGAAAAGAAAAAACTAATGACAGCCAAAAAACTAGGCCTAATCCCTTCCACACCAAAACGACCTTTAGAGCATGCCACCAAGCAGACGAAAAACAAATGCACTCCAGTACGGACCTTCTGAGGGTTGTTGCGCCTCGTTCTAGATTGCCCATGCTCCGGCTGACAACTCTTTTAAGTGGCTGCATGCTGCCTACGTGGCACAACGACTATGGATCGCCCTGTAAACTCTTACACCCAAAACCAAAACTGATATAAGAGAAGCCACCAAGTTTTCAAAAAGGGTTGGCCTTTGAAAGTATTGATATCATTCAACCAGGGAAAGGCCGCCAAAATTAACCATGTTAACCATCCAACTTGGTGCATTGTCTGTCCAAGCCCTATTAGCTTGTTTTGAAATCTAGTCGCGTTTCCATCCAGAGTACTCGCGAACAAAACGTGGTGCGCCATCTGGCCACGAACTGGCGTCTCCAACTACTTCCGCACAAATCCAGGATCGTGGCATAGTGTGACCACCAGGTTTTAGTCTCTTCCCAGCCACAGAGCAGCACAAACACGAAACAGTTTGTCCAGATTATCTTCTTTATCATTAGAATTGCTATTTAATTTTTGTCCCACGTGTGTCCCACTAAAATTTACGCGATTTCTAAAACTGAAGTTATAATGAAGTTAGCCGCTAGTTGAGTTTTGTTGTTTTATAGCTCACTTTCCATAGTCGAAACCAAAATTGAATATAACGACGCTGCAGTAATGACGCTAGAGCTTTAGACTCATAGTCACAATCACTTACGCTTTTGTCGGCAGTTGGTGCTCTCGTGGCGAATTTGAGAAACTAGAGTATCTTTTCTGCTGTTTTGAACAGTGTTATTGAGCAGTAAGTGGGTTAGCCTATCCCGTAACGAAGTGTAGTTATTAATCCAAGGTCTGTCGACCGTCCTTTCATTGGTTCCGTTCTCCTCGCTTCCCTGTCTGGTCTTCCCCCTCCTTACCCTAGGCAAATTAGTACGTTTAACGCAAGGTTTTTTTTTTTTTTTAATTTAAATGCTGTATAAGCGACGCTAGAGCCGAAAACCACGAACCACACTACACATGAATTTTCTTGTTACCCTGATTTATAAAATATGTTTCTTTACGTCGTGCCATGTACGCATTTGCGCTTTCGTAAATTCAATTAAAGTTCTATTTTTCCATCGTTTTTTTCCTCTGGCATACATGCAAAATCTACCATATTCTGGTTATCTAGGATTCCTGACAAAATGCCCACCATCAACAAAATCCAATAAATCGTGTCACTGTCTGCTAACTTACACGTAAAAACACACTTTTCACCAAGCAATTTTGCATTCCGAACAGACAATTTTAAATTCTGTATACCATACACTTTGGTAGATTTTGCATGTGTGCTAGGGATGAGTCGGTTTCAGTTATTTGACTTCTGTTACGGTTTCGGTTTTCATGCCCACAAAACTTTGGTTTCGGTATCGGTTTTTGCCACCCTCCACCCCAACCAGATATTGCAATTTTTCTTTTTTTTTTTTGTAACAGTAGTATTACTAGCTTCTAACTCACTCCTGGTTTCACTTTCAGCAGCATCATAGACATAGGTCTAGATGTGGCACCAGGTTCCTCTATCTTTTTTTTAACTGACTAGGAGCTTTTGTAGAAAATGATAATTATAAAAAAAAATTAAAAGAACAAATCAAGCTTCGATTTTTCGAACACTGCACGAAAAACCGACACAAAATCTGAATCGGTTTTGGTGTCGGTTTTCAGTAAAAACCGAAAATTCGGTTTCGGTTACCGACCCATCCCTTACGTAGGCCCTATGCCCTCCGGTTCTAAGCCTCCCATTCCCTCGCCAATAATTTTGCAACCTGATCTGTGTTGCATATTATCAAGGACTACGCTAGTGGTCCGCCAGCCAAGTTCAGTTGTCACACTTCATTGTAAGAAAGTCCGTATTCAATTTCATCATTGTTGCATGGTGGCCACTAACTTTGGTACTTTCACAGAAACCGGTGGTGCCAGAGGGACGAATGTCGAATCAGGTCGGGGAATTCATCTGATAAGGTGAATTGATTAGGAACATAGGCCTATAAAGAAAAACCTAAGTTGTTATAGTTACTTTCTTACGAAAAAGTAAATATATAATTATATACTGAAATAAGCCCATAACGTATTTCCGGAAATAAGGTTATCTATCAACTAGACGAAACACGTGATATGCACGGGGCCGGTCATGAATTAAGTTTACAGACACACTTTTTTCGGCACACTTTCCCAACATTTTTCATGCCCGTGCCTCGTACATCTTATTGTGAGCCGTATGTGAATTGATGGACCGCTCCCTCCCGGCTGCACTTGCCATGCTGATAGAATGGAATAGTCCACTTGCAATGCAGGCGTGAGGAGGGGGAAGTGATTGTTCGGCTTTTTTTCTTAACTGCTCAGCCGGATCCAGCATTATTTTAAGAATTATTTTTGTTCAATGAAGTAAGCTTTTCATTGACACCAACGCCAGTTAATCCCCTCACATTCCAGTTTCATTTATGAATACATGTTGGGATCCATGGTGGTGATATTCTTAAATCCGATTTGGCCATTGCTTGTCTTGACACACAAAACACAATAAAAACGCCCTACAGGTCTTTCTTCAAAAAAACCATGCACAGCTGTAACGAACCGGGGAGAGGGGTGTGTTAGAAGCTTCCTCAGTCGACCAAGTTGACAAAATCGAGATTTTCCCCGCAAATGCCTATTTGCACGAATACTGAATAATTAATTAATGATCATCATTCAGTCAGTTTGAAAATGAGTATATGATGCTTGTTTTCCCTTAGTTTTTGCAGTATTTGCATAAATAATAAATTTACGGAAAACGTTGAATTTACTTTTTCTTCCTGGTCGTTTCTGGTTGCTTCCCTGCTTGTTTCTGAGTGCTACTCAGTGCTTTGCTTTGGGAGACGCCAGTTCAGGGATGTTCTGTAAACTGAGTTTGTAAACTCAGGTTTACAAACCGAAACTAAAAGTGTTGTAGTTAAAGGTAATGTATTAATTTATAAAAAAAAAATTATTTCAAACTGCAATCGATAATTTAATGTGCAAAGAAAACAAAATAAAAAAACAGAATTAAGTCACAAGTTTTTATCAAAACTCTCATGCTGCAAAGAATGACTAAGAAAAATAGCCGACGTCAATTTTGCTTGAAAGTATGCTACTAAACAACACGGGCTCTCAGGAGACCAAAAATCTGCCCTAAAGTAGAGTAAAATGCTTCATCTTCCCTGCACCTTACTGGGAGTGCTCACCCAGATCCCAAGCTGAGTTTGTCGGATCCCTGCAAAGGTACTTCTCTGCTGCAACACAGTAATTTTCAATTGGCAAAATTGTAAATCGAGTTGGCAAAATGGGGGTCTCCGTCCCCATCCTCCCAACTGAATACCCTTCACGGCGTCCATAAGACCACGTCACACAATATAAAATATGAAGCACGAGTTGTTTCGTCTCTTCACCGTAAGGAGACACTGATTAAAAACCACCCAACATAGGCTAGTACAAATTTACAGTTTCAAATGTTACACAACGGAAACTTCCCACAATTTTATTAACTCACGAAATAGAGAACATTATTAAAAAAAAATATCGTGGGACTTTTCCAGTTTTAAGTAAGTACTATGTTGAGTTTGGTTGGGGAAGAGGTAATGCAGGGTGGCGTTCTACTTGGGACCTGGGAAACCAGGAAAATTCAGGGAATTTATCAGGTCTGGAAAAATCTGGGAATTTGAATATTTTCCGGAAAATCTTTAACCTGTAGCCTACAGAATAGGTAATTCGGATTTAACTTTTTACTTCTAAAATCTTCACTTTATTTCAGTTAAAACTTCATTTCCTTTTTGTTTCATTTCTGATCGAAAACTCCTTAGGTCTAAGTAATGTGGGACGTTACGTGTTAAGCGAGTTTCTTTTGCCGTTCGGAAACATAGATTACCTGTAAATTTATTGCATATTTTCCTGAAGTCTTCTCTCTCTCGGTGGAAGATTTTGAGTTGTGACGATCGACCAGCTGCGTAACCCGGTCTGCGCATACGCCATGCGCAGCCCCTCTACAAAAGCATTCAGGCGCGGCCGGCCTGCCATCTTTTCCTCCAGCACTGACCGAACACATATTGTCCAGTTTTGTGTCGCATCATTCCAAGTTGTCGCTCCCACTTGTGTCGTCTCCACCTGCTGGCTCCATCTACCTCTTGTCGTCTCAACCACTGTCGCACATGGCAAAATCCAAAGACTCGACTACGGCTGCATAGCCCAATCAAACGCCCAGAAGCCCTTCACCTGGAGACCTGGATATTGTTGTCGCACCATCACCACCTAGTTTACCTACTCCTTCTCCAATTCTGTGTGGACAACCATCAACTCTGTTGCACAAGTCATCTAACAAGACTTCATTGTCGTCTCATCACTCGGAGCGCACTTCGACCAAACCTAGTTCGTGTCCCGGGTCATTGTCGTCTCGTCAAGCTTATGCCCTAATGGACCGCGCCATTTTAGAATTTCAGTACAAGTCGCACAATAAATCTCCAGCTTCAAGTCCACCTTCATCCTCCCACAGCACATCGTACAATCAAGGTTGGGTCACTGATTCGTCTGCTCATTCATGAATAAGACATCATCATACTTCTAGCAACCAACAAACATTCAACCACCACCACCACTTCTTCTGTGGATGTAAACATGTTTACTTACCCCGAAGGACGCTGTAAAGAAATCAACCCTTCGTCTATCATGTCTCATTCGGAACTTGACTCGGCATCTGCTCTCCACCAACCGCATTTCGTCATAACACTCGTCCACACTAGAGACGCCACGAATTCAAGTTCTTTTCATGCATATCTTGTAGGGATAGTCCGATATTGATATTGGTATCGGTATAATCTGTATTTATCGGTATTTTTGCCATATCGGTGTCGGACCAATATAAGGCTTCCGATACAGATATTTGTTATGCCAAGAAATGCAACTGTCTTCCCTGAAAAACTGACACCAAGCGCCGCAAAAGCAATAGCCGAGTTAGAAAAGCAAAGCTATTTCCTCAATTTGTAATGAAAATGTAGCACGTGACAGTTCCATGCTCTAAGTTTTATAAAAACCAACTAATATGTAACTGAGAAGATGAATATATTGAAGCCATATGTAGGAATAAGAGTAAAAATGCTGTTATTGCTGCACAGAACTTTTTGGATAATCTCAACAGTTGGAACCCACACAAAACCAGATACTGAAGTTGCATTTTTTGTATGTAATTTAAACTTTTAGTCGCGATTTTGTATTATTATTATTGGTATCGACATCGGTATCGGTATCGGATCGGTTTACCTTTCATCGGTATCGTATCGTATCGGTAAAAAGTCATATCGGCCGATCCCTAATATCTTGACGTTTCTTATGCTGAAGATTACAACAACAACTCAACCTTCCTCGCACCACAAAAGAAACCGTTCCCATCTGCCTTTTGTTCAAGTCATCGCCCGACAACATCGAACCGACAATAAATCATGGCCTCACAACTGGCTATGACAACTGTCATCGAGACAAGTCCCACAAACCTCAACCCATGCCACACTATGGAAAAGACAAGCAAGAAAAAACGTTCTACCACCTTCTGGTCGCCTCCACTGCTTGTCGTCTCCACTGCTTGTCGTCTCCACTGCTTGTCGTCTCCACTTCTTGTCTTCTTCCCGGCTTGTCGTCTCTACCACTCGTCCGCATCGACTTGCCTAGAAGCAACTGATGACCTTTGACGGACTCTTTTCTTTCGTCACTCCCGTTTTTCTAGTTCGCCACTACTGGTCGTCGCTCCCACACCTGTTGACAACATGATGGACTGTTACACCAAGACAAGACTGCTTTCTTTCTCTGGTTCTGTTCACCTTTTTTGGTCCGCCTCTCACCTGAAAGCAAGACAACGAACAAGGCCTCGTCAGCAAAATTATTCACTGACCAACCCTCTCGAATGTCATTCCAGTTGCAGTCGTCACTTGGCCAGTAGACCTTAAAAAGTACACTGTAACGGCGGATGTTACGGCTGAGGTGCTTGTATCATCCCCAACATCTTTGGTTGACATTGGGTATTAGTGATTACTTTCTGGTGTTTACTACAACTTTTTCGTGAATAAGCACAGTATTGGCTACAGTCCCGGCATGGGGAATGAAGCATCGATGTCCTAAACTATAGGCCTATCCAGTAATACTATCCGGTTTGTGCTGCCACCATTGGTGGAAATAAGTTAAATGCTAACTGGAGTTTCAAAAATAAAAATGGGCTACATAATATCTTTTACTCAAGCAGTTAATTCGCTAGGGAACAAAACTAAAGTTTAAAACTCTTGTTGGTTTTATTTGTAACAACAGGAAATATAAAGGCACTTTACATATTAATGTTCACTAGATTTACAAGCTGGCTTTCAGTGAAAGCAAAACGAATTTACATTTAGTAATTCAAGTTACAAACAAGAACTAAGCTTTATAATGGTCGCGTCGTTTCTTGAGTCGTCCCATGATGCAACGCAAATTATCGAGTGAGCTGTACTGGCAGCAAGGCGCACTGACAGAGCTGAAAAAAGTGGCGTCCACTCCACGTTCTAAACTTCGTCAAGGAAAAGCTAACCTCAGTCAAGCCAGGGAAGTAATTCTAATCGTTGCTCGTTGATATCAGCAAGATGTATTCCCCAACAGTACCTTGAAAAGTAAAAAGGATTCATTAAAGGCTACTGCAGAATGCACTGGAGTAAGTTATTCGTACCGTAAATAGAATGCAAGAACAACAAATTTGGGTTTGGAAGAATCTCCCTGAGCTTGACTGTTGATCAAAACAAAGTCTTGTGAAAGAACAAATATGGTTCTTTTTCAGACCCACCAAATAGTGATAAGAGCCAGACATCTTGTTTTTTCTTGTAGTACTGAATAAACGTTCGTTCCCCACTTATTTTTTTTTCTAAAAAGTAATATATACAAAATCTAGCCCCCCCCCCCCTCCCCCGCACTAAAATCAATCCCCACCTAACCACACGTTTTGGGTATAGAGCACCAATAACATATTTTGTACGATTTGAGGGGGGGGGGGAGAAATAACTACAAACACAGCTTCGCTTAAAAAAAAAAATACACCCTGAACCTATAATATAGCACCCCCAATCTCTATAAAAATTAACAACTCTGGAGGCGCACAAGTAAACAATAAGTTTTTCAGAATAAAAACCTGAATTACAATTTGACCTGCAATTTCAGAGAACAAGAATTATATAAAATGTTCCCTAAAATTGTAGGTCTTTTTCTGATTATTTTTTTCTGAAACCCAAAACTAACGACACGAATGAATGAATAACTCGAGTAGTTGTTCATTTAATTTTGTGTGCCTGTGTGAATTTTCATGGAAATACACGAGTTGCCGTCAGGGGCATCGTACACTCACAAAATTTGGGGGGGGGGGGGGGTAAGGCAAAATCTTTTCCAACTGGGGATGGGGGAATGTTTGAGACAGCTGGAACTGGAAGACTGAAATTGACACTTTTTTAACCCTTTGAGAGCTGAGTTTTTTTTTATATCTCAAAAAAAGTAGGGGTAACCTGGACGGGACTCGAACTAGCAACCTGAAGGAGCTGTTAAACGTGAGGCACACGCCTCTACCAACTCGGCCACGGCCGTCTCTAGAGTCGGCTTGTTAAGGGAACCTAGTATTGTTGTCATTCCTGCATTGTTGGCCATCTCGCGCGTAGTAAGGACTCTGTTTTTAATACTTCAACCTCTGCTTGTGTTTGGCCCGAGATTTTCTCGGGTTTAGCACTCAAAGGGTTAACTTGTGTTTTGAAAAATTCTTTCTTAACCCTTTGAGAGCTGAGTTTTTTTATTATATCTCCAAAAAAGTAGGGGTAACCTGGACGGGGCTCGAACTAGCAACCTGAAGGAGCTGTTAAACGTGAAGCACACGCCTCTACCAACTCGGCCACGGCCGTCTCTAAGAGTCGGCTTGTTAAGGGAACCTAGTATTGTTGTCATTCCTGCATTGTTGGCCATCTCACGCGTAGTAAGGACTCTGTTTTTAATACTTCAACCTGTGCTTGTGTTTGGCCCGAGATTTTCTCGGGTTTAGCACTCAAAGGGTTAAAGGAAGGGCTCTAAGAATCTCGTAAGGATTATCATTCGTGAAATCATTTTTTTTTCAAGTAAAGAACAGAAACAAGGATTCTTTCTTAACCACTTATGCGTGCAGTAGCCTCCAGTAGCAACGTTTATTTCCGTTTTTTTTTTTATTAACACGAAAAACCTTTTCTTAAAGCGTAATTCACGCCTGCTAGGTATAAAAGAAAAGAAGAATTTTGTTCCTTCTGCTGGCATAGCACACGCCTGCCAACGAACGGATTTTAGCAGCTGGCCGGTCGGCTTTCCCGCAGAGCAGTCTACAATGCTGGTTTCATGCAGGGAGCTCCACTGCTGCTGGCAAAAAAAGTCTATGACAATTTTTCAGAGGACTCAAGAACCGGCGTGCGTATTATAGTTCTGTTAAATCAAAATTTTCGTGTAAAAAAGTTGTCTGCTAGTCCCAGTCCTGAAAAACTAATCGAACCGCAACCGCTAAGTTACAATTAGTCAGTACAGTTATGTTTCCCGAATCCTAAGCGATCAAACCGTCTGCTGTTTAGATTAAAATTAGATTTAAAATTCACAAAAAAGAAACTGGTTTTTAAAAAGGGAACCACCCTTATGTTATGGAAGGCAGGAGGCCAGAAATGCCGATGGCTTGGCCAACCATAAAAATATAATAAATACATAATATAAAGTTAAACTATAAATTTAGAATGGGGTCCTAAAGTTAGATTTTAAAGCTAAACTAGTGACATACGAACCACTACCAATTGCCCGGCAAGGCAACCTTCAGACCGTGACATCTCCACTCCCGACCCGGCGTGACAGTAGTGGTAAATTACGATATGAGGACATACCCCCCC